>CP139503.1:320067989-320179030 GCA_021014915.2 Artemisia tridentata subsp. tridentata
CCGTGGGTATTTCTTTAGGTTGTTGTAGATACGGTGTGGAACAAAAGAATAAGAAGGTCTTGTAGAACGCGGACAAGCAACGAGGGCAACAAGGACATAAGTATTCGCTTTCACTTGTTGACATACTACCGTCGAGTAGTATAACAAAGACAAGCAATTCGCTTGGTCTTTTGAAACAAATACCGAGGGTATTTTGTAGGGCTTGAGAGTCCACAAAGATTTGGAAACTAGAAAATAACAAGGACGACGACTTGTTGTTTGCAAAGAACTTGCGAGTTTTTTCTTTGAAATAAATCCGAGACAAATCATTTTATTTTGTCTAAGGATAAATCGGTTTCAAATCAACAACAAAGAAAAGAAGACAAACAATTCGTTTGTTTCTTTTTAAATTACCGAGGGTAATTTTTGAACCACTTTTGTGTTTTTACCGAGACTTGAAGACAAAGAACAAATCCTTGAAAGTTTTCGAGAACTTCTTGAAGAATTTGGAGACAAGCCGAGACAAAGAAATCACAAAGCACAAGTTGTTTTGCACGTCGACACAAAAGGAAGGACAACGTGGTACGAGGAGTGGTATATTTTGAAGAAAGCAAGTTGACAACATCAAATAAGGGTGTACCGATTGCTTTGGAGACAAGAACGAGGGAAAAGAAAAGTATAGTTGGTATATTCTAGTACCGACAAGAAGGGAATACGCGTGTGACAAACACACAAGGTCACAAAATCTCAAACTTTTGGATTTCCTTTCATATTTATAGTATAGATACTTAGTTTATACTATTAGAAATCCATAGTTCCATATTAGGATTCCCGGATAACTATTTCTGTTCCCGTAGTATTAAGTGATACCACTAGTTAGAAATTCCCATACAAATAGAAAGTGAAGATCATAAACACATATACGATGGCCGGTGACGATACAAGCACATCAAACAATACAGTCAAACCCGTAACACCCATTGCACAATACCAATGCCCTAAACTCAAAACCACAAACTACACAGTTTGGGCAATACAAATTAACGTTATACTAGAAGCACATGGTTTATGGGAGACTATAGAACCTAAGGAAAACACGGAAGTAGATGGTAAAAAGGATAAGGCAACACTTGCCCTCCTATATCAAGCATTGACCGAAGATGTGATTTTACAAGTAGCAAGTTGTAAGACGGCAAAAGAATTATGGGAATCTTTAAGGAAAAGACACGTTGGAGAAGAAAGGGTGCAACAAGCACGGTTACAATCACTGATGATTGGATTTCATACCCTTCAAATGAAGGAAGATGAAACGGTGGATGCATTTACAGCCAAACTGAATGGCTATGCCACGAAGGCAACAGAATTAGGAAAGACTTTGGATGAATCAATTTTAGTACGTAAACTATTAGACTCCACACCAGATAGGTTCATTCAAGTAGTAGCATCCATAGAACAGACGAATGATCTCAATGACATTACGTTAGATGAGATCGTAGGAAAACTTAAAGCATTCGAGGAAAGGATAAAACTCCGAAAGGGAGGACAAGTAGAAAGCCAGGATAACTTATTATTCGCACAAGGCGAACACTCTAAGAAAGGAACACACTTTCACAAACGCGGTGGTAGATCAAACAACTCACGAGGAAACTGGCAGAATAAGGGAAATAAAGGCAACTCGAATGGCGGAAACTCATCTCACAAAGATAAATCGAATAATGGAAAACGAGGGTGGGATAAGAGTAAGATTACATGTTATAACTGTGGAAAACCAGGACATGTAAGGAATGAATGTAGAAAACCATCAACAAACCACGAACAATCAAACCTTATCTTAGAAGACGATGAACCATCACTATTAATGGCTACACACGAAACTGAAGAAGTTTTGTTGAACGAAGGTCAGATACAACCCCAAAAATATGCTACAACAGATGCTAGCATATGGTATTTAGATAATGGTGCAAGTAACCATATGACCGGAACCAAGAGTCATTTTAAAGATATTGACGAAAGCATCACTGGACGCGTTCGTTTTGGAGATGGATCATATGTTGAGATAAAGGTTAGAGGTTCAATATTGTTAGGATGTAGGAACCAGCAACAGAAGATAGTTTCGGACGTTTACTACATACCAAACCTCAAGAGTAACATACTTAGTCTAGGACAACTTACCGAGATAGGTTGTAAGATCATCATGGATGGAAACAAACTGACTTTGTATGATAAGAACAAGACGTTGTTGATGAAGGTAGCACGATCTAAGAATCGACTTTACAGTATTAGATTACATATAGAAGCACCTATATGTCTCTTAGCAAACATAGATAACCAAGCATGGTTATGGCACGCTAGATTAGGTCATCTGAATTTTGACGCATTAGACAAGATGACAAGAAAGGGTATAGTTGAAGGAATACCGAGAATAAGTCATACAGGACAAATTTGTGATGCATGTTTATTAGGGAAACACATTAGAACACCATTTCCGAACAAAGCTAAATTCAGATCAAAGAACCCATTGGACTTGGTTTATGGAGATCTCTGTGGTCCCATAAGTCCAGCCACACACTCTAGAAAGAAGCTCATCTTCTTACTAGTAGATGACTGTACACGTTTCATGTGGCCTTATTTTCTCACATTGAAAGATCAGGCATTTGAAACATTTAAGGAATTTAGGCAGAAGGTTGAAATGGAGTTGAAGGTGAAAGTAAAAATGCTAAGAACGGATAGAGGGGGTGAATTTACATCTAATGAATTCACCAAATACTGTAAGGAGAATGGTATAGCAAGACAGTTGACAGCACCATACTCACCACAACAGAATGGTGTAGTAGAAAGAAAGAATAGGATAGTTTTATCAACTACTAGGAGTATGATGAAAGCGATGAAGTTACCCTTAACTTTTTGGGCGGAAGCAGTTAGGCACGCCATTTACATACTCAACAGGGTACCTACGAAGGCCCTGGAAGATAAAACACCATATGAAGCCCTCTACAACAGAAAACCAAATCTGGAATACCTAAGAATATTCGGATGCATAGCTTATGCTAAGATAACGATACCTCACTTGAAGAAGTTAGATGATAGAAGCATTCCGATGATTTATTTAGGAGTAGAGGAAGGATCAAAAGCATGTAGGCTATATGATCCGATAAGACGGAAGAAACATGCAAGTAGGGACGTAAAGTTTATGGAAACAAAACCGTGGGATTGGGAGAAAAATGGAGAGGATACAAGTACACAAGACACATTTTGGACTAGTTTTGTGGTAGACGAAGTTGACAATGAAAATCCTACACCAGTCAACATAGAAAATAATGACAACACGTATCCAATACCGAATCCATTGCCAGATCCAACATCAGAACCAAATTCACCAATTACACCACCAACATATAATTACGACCCTAACTCAGAAGAGGAACAAGAAGCTACTGTTAGCTTATTAGGAAGCTCAGACAGATATGATCATAGACCAATTCGAGGTTTAAGAAATATAACGGAAGTTTATCACAAAAACACACGAAGTAGAAACGCCTAGTCTATTCTTCACAGAAGAAGAACCTCGAAATTATAAGGAAGCATCTAAAGATAGGAAGTGGATTGAGGCCATGGATGTTGAATTAGATTCAATCAACAAGAATAACACATGGACTCTTACCACATTGCCTGAAAACCAGAAGGCAATAGGACTCAGGTGGGTTTATAAAACCAAGAGAGATGCTCAAGGAAAGATCATAAAGTATAAGGCAAGATTAGTAGCAAAAGGTTATGTACAAGAACAAGGAGTAGACTTCGATGAAGTATTTGCACCAGTTGCTAGGATAGAGACAGTCCGTTTGATATTAGCACTAGCAGCATATCATGGTTGGCAAGTACACCACTTAGATGTAAAATCAGCATTTTTACATGGAGAATTGAAGGAGGAAGTCTATGTTACACAACCTGAAGGTTTTATTCAACAAGGAAAACTAGGAAAAGTATACAAGCTAACAAAAGCTTTGTATGGCTTAAGACAAGCACCGAGAGCTTGGAACGTGAAGCTTGATCAAACCTTGAAGTCATTAGACTTTAAGAAATGTAATCTCGAACAAGCAGTTTACACAAAGAGAAGCAAGACTTCTACACTTATAGTTGGAGTATATGTAGATGATTTGATAATCACGGGCACTCCAAAGAAGGAAATAGACTTGTTCAAATCCCAGATGAAAGATAAATTCGAAATGAGTGACTTAGGGTTACTAGCTTATTACCTTGGGATAGAAGTTACACAGACAGGAGGAGAGATTACCATCAAGCAAACAGGATATATTAACAAGATCTTAAAAGAAACAAACATGACGGATAGCAATGATACTAAGATACCATTGAATCCCGGTACTACGTTGGTCAAGGCGGAAGATGGAAACCCAGTTGACGCAACTTACTACCGAAGCTTGATTGGAAGTCTTAGGTACTTACTGCACACAAGACCAGATCTTAGTTATTCAGTCGGACTACTCAGCAGATTCATGCAAGACCCGAAGGACCATCACCTGAAGGCAATTAAACAAGTAATCCGATATATCAAAGGAACAAAGGAACATGGAATAATATACAAGAAAGAAGGCGGCTGCAAAATTACAGGTTACAGCGACAGCAGTTATGGAATCAACACTGATCAAGGAAAAGGAACTACTGGAATCGTATTTTACTTTGGAGAGTCACCTATTACCTGGTGTACTCAGAAGCAACCTACAGTGGCACTATCATCATGTGAATCAGAATTCATGGCAGCTACTGCAGCAGCATGTCAAGCTTTATGGCTAAAACGGCTACTTAGTGAATTAACTGGATCAGAAGAGAAAAGAATAACACTTAGAGTTGACAATGTATCAGCTATACAACTCGTGAAGAACCCAGTATTTCATGGAAGGAGCAAGCACATAGACATTCGCTATCATTTCATTCGGGAATGTGTAGAGAATGATCATATCAATGTGGAACACGTAAGTGGAGAACTTCAAAGAGCAGATATTTTAACAAAGGCCTTACCAAGACTCAAGTTCGTGACTATGCGACAAATGCTCGGAGTTCAAAATTTAGGACGAAGAAACGATCAAGATTAAGGAGGAGAATGTGAGCATATAATCTCGCTCATTGTTCTAAATTGAAGACACAAGAACTTCAAGGACCAAACATGTTCGTTGTAAAGACAATAACCGAATAGCGGTTATGGTAGTTAGTAGTTTAGTTAGTTATGGCGGTTAAAAACCGAACCATTGTGTCGTTTGGACATGACCATTCGATGTCTATTTATACTTGGACATATGTAACGAAATTCTAGTTTTAGACGATTAATAAAAGTTATCTAGTTCTACTTTTGCAATTTCATATATCGACTATACTCATATTTGGGACCAACATTAACAACACATATAATTACGAAAAGCACCATCTAATAACCTCAACTTACATAACTCATATATTATCATTTCTTTCAAATTTGAACCCGACATAAAACTACAACCTACAAATAGAAACAATCTTTACACGAAACGTTTGCACCATCAAAAACTCGACACAAAGATACTTCATCCCCGTATCCACTAAATCGTACTCAATAACGAAACCTGCCTTCATATTAAACCTCTTAACTTATTATTCGTCACAAACTAAAATTCAACCGAATAAATTGCCACAGCAAGAAAACAACAGACAAAAAAATACGTCATTCTGTATTCATTAGCGCAACACCACAACCAGCTACCTAATAATGAAATAATGAAAACGAGGATAAATCCGTATACCGATTAAATTTTCTGTGGAGAAATTTGCCGCCACGGTAGCCTCCTTCCGAACACGGCTGCCCTTGGCACTACGGTGTGGGGGTGCATGAGGAATATGGCCCTTTGAAATGGATGTGCCGCGATTGCCATCACTTCCACGGCTGCGTTGAGAAGATCCACCCGTATCATATCCTCCTCTTCTTCCGTCTCCACCTCCACCTCCACCTCCACCTCCACCGCCACCGCCACCGCCACCGCCACCGTCGGAATCTACCAGATAGAAGGGCTGCACAAAAATGAAAAGTGATGTATAAATACTTGCAAAATTCATTTGCCTGGTTCACTCTCTTATTTTATAAAATGCATATAGTGTATATATATATATAAAAAAAAAAAAAGAAAAAAAAAAAGAAAGAAATGAGATATAGTACTTACTATGGTGCGGATGTCTAGTGCGGCGGCGGCATATATGCTGTTTCCTAATAATCGGTAGCAGGCATCTACAGTTTTGATAGGACGCTGCTCAGGGGGATCGATACCTGCTCTATCCCCGTACGGAAACCATTTGCGATCGATTATTCGGTCTGCTGCTTTGCGTACTTTTCCCCAAAATCTGGGGAGAAGATTCATATAGTCGCTACCCGGTGAAGTACCAATGATTATATCGATTCCACTCAGAAATGCGACTATAGCATCCTGTTTCATCCATTTGAATCTTCCACATTCGGAGAAAGTAAGGGCAAATCCAACGATGCTCAATCTCCATTGTAATGGCTGATGTGGATATCTTTGAACAAATCCAGCGTAGTTTTGTAGTGAGTTACGCCCAATTCCCATTCCTACTAGATTATCATGTGAATCATTACCCAATAAAGACGGGTATTCTTCATTATACGGAGTGAAGGCGCATAAAAGAAAAAATCTTGCTCGTTCAGGACCAAGTTCGTAAAGTTTATGTCCGTCGTGGATGCCATTAATATAGGCGTTATACATTCTAATGATCAAAGAAAACGAGGGTTTACCCAGCTCATGAATATATAGCCGCATATATGAACGATGACGAGAGTCGCTATCAATACCGAAATGGCGTATAAAAGCCTCAATAAACTCAGGGTATAAGGTCGAGCCGATGTAGAAATTCATTATAATCATGTGATTATATTCGTCTATGTTAACCTTAAAATTAGGTACGTACCGACGTTCATATGAAATAAAACCAAACCGGTCATCCTTGGGCACTTATCTTCCACCTGCGTGTTACACTATGTCGAAAGCCGAAAAAAACGCAATTTTGACAATGCTTACATGGTATTAAGGTTCCGTCAAGCTATTCTGCGAACATTCAGAAGTTGGTGTCAGTTCAAGACTGTAAATTGGTTGGTATGAAGTCACACGGTTGTTGTTGTATTATAGTATCCAATTAGCAAGTATTACTAAGTCTAAGGGGTCATTGTGTAACTTTAGTTCTTATAGTCAAATAAGGAATGATATATGTCGGTTTAATGCATAGCCGACTATAAGTATTATATAAAGGGTATCATACGATAGGCTTAGGCATAGCATCCGAGTATTCGTAAGTCACGGTTTCTCTTGTAGCAGCCGGTTTCAACTCATTAAAGGGTTGGTTTTCTCTCCCCCTCATCTCTACAATAAAGAGGTGAGGGGGGAGGGGTTATTGTACCGTTCATTCTTTTCCTTTGATCAATAAACATAATCGTTTGGATCATACGTGTGGGTTCTTCTTTAGTCGGGTTTCGGGTTTGCACGGGTGTGTCGATTTACTTTACGAGTTTGGTATTCCGCATAGTTTGCTTCCGGTTTGTTGACATAAGTTCAACAATTGGTATCTAGAGCTTTGGTTCGTAAACGCGGAAGCGAGGTCGATATCGTAAAGGGTTTTCCTGTTGGTCGATCGTTCGGCAGCAAGGGTTCTTGAGTTTTCGGGTTTTCGAAGCTTCAAGGTTGTCGAGATTTTGCTAGATTTTTGGGTTTACAAAAGTCGGTTTGCAAAGGTTATTTACATCGACAAGGTTTTGAGTTTCAAGCAAGAAGAAGAAGAAGGTATTCGTTTTTGGTTTTTTTTTTTGGCGGCTTGTTTTAACTACCAGAATACGAATACAACAATTAAAAGGTTTCAAGGTTTTCTTCTTTTCTTGTTACATGCCCAAGCACGTGATTGTCTTTCTTGGAACATGCATGTGAGGTATTAAAGTGTGTTTAATTGTTACATGCACATGGAGAAAGATATTGACTAAAGAAGTTTTTTTTTTTAAATGAAACATTAATTTGTTGAAGGTTTATTCGACAAAGGTTTTCTAGGTTTAATAGTTTTCTTGTCGTGTTGCTTGGTAGCTTTGATCATAAGTTACGGGTTAGCATATAAAGTCGACAAAGGTGTATTCAAAGGCACACGGGTACTTTGTTTAGTTCGGTGTTGTGAGGTTTATATCACAAAGTTTTAAGAATAAACAAAGGGTCGTTGAAAAGAAAGTTCAAGACTTGTCGAGGTTGCAAGGTTTCTTAGGTTACAAGAAATTTGTTTTGCAAAAATAAAGTACGACAAGGGTTACTTCAAAAATCGTTGGGTACTTTCTTGATTCAAGGGTTGTCGATTTGTTGGATGGTTTGATTTCCAAGGTTCAATTTGTTGGATGGTTTGATTTGAGTAAGAAAGGGTATTTTTTGAAGGGTTTCTTGGTTTGATCGATTTCTAAGAAGGTTTAATCTTAGGGTTATATCGATAAAGCAAGAGTTTTTCACACACTAGTAACTTTGCTAGATTGTGGTTTTTGTGTAAGAAAATTCACAAAAGGGATCTTGTGTTTGGGTGATCGGGTCTTACGGGAGATCACCAAGGAGATGACTGCAGCGGGAATTTGGAAAAAGTTAGAGACTTTATACATGACAAAGTCTTTAGCTAATCGTTTGTACTTGAAGAAGAATCTATATACTTTTCACATGCATCCGGGTAAGAGTCGGTCTGAACATATTGATGAGTTTCATAAGCTGGTAGGTGACTTAGCGGCTATAGATGCTGCTATATCGGATGAGGATCAGGCATTATTATTACTCACATCTTTACCATCGTCTTACGATAATTTCGTGGATACTTTGCTATATGGTCGGGATACTTTGAAGCTAGAAGACGTGCTCGCGACACTTCATTCTAGGGAACTTCAGAAGATGACGGGAGCAAAGGTTGATGGTGGTGAAGGGTTGTTTGTGAGGGGGAAGTCTGATCAAAGTGATATGCAGCAGGGTAAAGGTAGTGCGTGGTCAAAGTCACAAGGAAGAAGCAGCAGACTCAAGTGTTATATATGTCGGTCTGAGGAGCATTTGAAGAGGGGTTGTCCCAGGTATAATCACAAGAAATCTCAAGGTTTTGTCAGGAATAAAGATCAAGTATCCGGTTATGGAGTTGATGGGTTTGACAATGCTGATGTTATGATGGCTATGAGTGTTGAAAAGTAATTAGACTGGATCATGGGTTCAGGGGGCTCATACCATATGACATACAGGAGAGATTACTTGTTTAATTATACGGAGTATGACGGTGGCAATGTACTGCTGGATGATGGCAGGGAATGCCGTGTACATGGGACAGGTAAGGTTCAAGTACAGATGAGGGATGGGTCAAGTTTCGTTTTGGATAACGTCAGGTATGTTCCGAAATTAAGGCGAAACTTGATATCGCTGGGTACTCTTGAAAAAGAGGGTTTTACCGTGAAAATGCAGTCGGGCAGGATCAAGGTTATAAAGGGTTCGCTGGTGGTTTTATCAGGAACAAAGAAGGCTAATTGCGTATATACCCTGGACGGTCAGGCAGTGACCGGGAAGACATTGAATGGTAGCAAGCAATTAGGAGAATCTCAGACTGGAAGGAAGATCAGGAAGGTAATTTTCTTGTGTCTTGTAATCAGAGGTCTACACAACAATGTATGAAGAGTGGGGTCGCCAAACATTTGGGTGTTGCAGGGATACAGCAGCAGACTGGATTGGTTGTGAAGACGAATATGACACTCTTGGCTAAGGTACATTGTTTTCTGATTCAGTCTGGTCTGTCCATGGTTTTTTGGGCAGAGGATACAACCATGTCTACATATCTCATGAATAGGTCACCATCATCAGCGATTGGATTCAAGACGCCTATAGATATGTTAGGGTTTTTTGGTTGGCTTGCTAGTAATAAGCAAGGGATGCTTGAACCGGTTAAGGTCAAGTGCATATTCCTGGGATACCATAAAGGTATAGTGGGTAATAAGCTTTGGAGGTTTGATGACGTTACTTCAAAGGTAGTGCTTTACAGGAATATGGATTTCAATGAGAGTAAGGAATACAAGAAAACTCTCATTGGTTCTGGTGTAGGTACGGGTTCAGTGCAGGTGTTGCAGGGAGTTGAGTTTGAGGTGGAACCGCTTGGGGATCATACATTTGAGGTGGAACCTCAGGGGAATGTCGGTCAGGTAGCTGGTTCACAGGAAGTACAAACTCAGGATTTAATAGACTATCATTCAGCACGTGATAGGGAGCAACACTCAGCACGGGAACTATACAGGTATAGAGAAAACAGTAATGAGGCTGCTTTTGCAGTTGCTGCAGTGGAGAAGATATACGCACACGAGTCATTGACTTTCAATAATACAGTTGCTTGTGAGGTGATTTCCAAGTGGAAGACTGGATTGAAAGAAGAAATGGATACTCGGTCAGATGTGTGTGTGCTCAGCAACGGTTGCAGGAAAAGCAGTGACGACAGACACAACTATTACTGGGAGTATACACCAGGTATGTTCATACATCTATTTCTCTATATGGATAGTATGGTATTTTCTTGCGGATGCAAGGCTGAGATCTTGGTTACCAAGGGTTTGCTGGTTTAAGCAAAAGGAAATATACTTGGTATGGAGATCATCAGGGATCAGAGTGGTAATACTCTGAGGGGGTCACAGTCCAGGTTTCACAACGGTAAGTTGGTACAGACTTTGTTGGAGGGACACTCCATACTGTCATTGGAGGGTAGTCTATCAGGGGACTGTGATGTGGAAAAGAATGGTAAGTGATCATATACATATGCGGTTGGAAGCCGGGAATATCAGATGGTCTGCACGAGACCTGACATAGCATCTGTAGATGTGGGTATGTTGGATAGGTCTGATCGTGGATTACAGACATACGTACAGGTTTTGTGGATTTTGACTACGCTATGGGTAGATCGATCACTGTCATGGGTAGATCAATCACAAGGTACGGGTTTATGATACAAGGATGTGCAGGAAGCTCTGAAGCTATGATGCTGCACATGGAGGCTTTGTCAACAACTGAAGCGGCGTATATGACACTTACGGAGGCTGCAAAGGAGGCTATTTGGCTAAAGGGACTCTCGATAGAGTCAGGAGCTAAACTAATGTTAGTAGCGGTTATCGCTACTACTATGTGGATGAAGGCACACCCCTATCCGAGGTTCCAGTGCTGGTTGAAGCTACTGCGTATCGGAGATGGCTAATATGATACTAAGGTGGAAATTGTTGTATTATAGTATCCATATTAGCAAGTATTACTAAGTCTAAGGGGTCATTGTGTAACTTTAGTTCTTATAGTCAAATAAGGAATGATATATGTCGATTTAATGCATAGCCGACTATAAGTATTATATAAAGGGTATCATACGATAGGCTTAGGCATAGCATCCGAGTATTCGTAAGTCACGGTTTCTCTTGTAGCAGCCGGTTTCAACTCATTAAAGGGTTGGTTTTCTTCCCCCCTCATCTCTACAATAAAGAGGTGAGGGGGGAGGGGTTATTGTACCGTTCATTCTTTTCCTTTGATCAATAAACATAATCGTTTGGATCATACGTGTGGGTTCTTCTTTAGTCGGGTTTCGGGTGTGCACGGGTGTGTCGATTTACTTTACGAGTTTGGTATTCCGCATAGTTTGCTTCCGGTTTGTTGACA
This sequence comes from Artemisia tridentata subsp. tridentata, assembly GCA_021014915.2. NCBI lineage: Eukaryota > Viridiplantae > Streptophyta > Magnoliopsida > Asterales > Asteraceae > Artemisia > Artemisia tridentata. The sequence goes on from CP139503.1 coordinate 320,079,686, forward strand.
TAAGTTCAACAGTTGTCATGTGTTCATGACACATATGATTCCTATTGCTATTCATGGATTATTGCCAAACAACGTCCGACATACAATCACAAAAGTTTGCTTGTTTTTTTAACATGATTCATTCAAAGTGATTGATACTGAAGTGCTAGATACATGGCAAAGCGATATTATCCTCACGCTCTGTGAACTAGAGATGTATTTTCCGCCTTCCTTCTTTGATGTCATGGTTCACCTCGTATCTCACATTGTACGAGAAATTAAGGCATGTGGTCCAGTATTCCTACGTTATGTGTACCCTTTTGAGAGATATATGGGTGTATTAAAAGGGTATGTAAGGAACCGGGCGCGACCAGAGGGTAGTATCGTAACTGGATACCTTGCTTGATCTGCATCAGCATGCATATTTATGACTCTCATTAACTCCTAACCAATCATAATGCTTCCCTTGGTCCCCAAGGGTGTTCCTAAAGCCTATAAATAGTCCTAAAACGTAGCATATCAGATCATCTCATTACATAATCATCTCTACCCAAGAACATCACTTGGAGAGGGATTTTGGTGACTAAGGTCTAACAAACCTTCGATCCAAACACCCCTTGTTACTAAACCATCATAACCACGATCTCCAGTGGTGAAACACCATTTACAAACCTCATCACCACGTTTCTAGTACCTAAGAACATATACCTTTAGAGAATCAACCATAATTCTCTCAAATTCTCCATATAAAACCCGTTGCCAAACACCCCTGTTATTACACCAATATTGAGTTGCTGATTTCCAAAAGTTGGGGACGATATTTGGATTATCTCATAAGGCTTTGGGAATTATGTTCAAGTTAGAATCATTACCTTGATTCTCAGTTTTGGATAATAGTCGGTTGTTTGGTTATTTGATCTTTTGTTCTCATAACACTTCCATTTGTGGATTCTTGGTATTTCTATATTAAATTTATGCTTCTACTTACTTGTATGTGCCATGTGTTCTAATATGGAGTAGCTAAACAAAATCGTTTTTAATCTATTGCTCATATATCTCAATGCTTAGTTATAGTCTTGGTTATATGCACGTTTTGGTTAATTTGATAAGTGACAATTAAATTGACCTTAGCACCATTGTAAACATTCTGAGAAAACTACAATTCTCTTGGGACGACCTAGACTTACCTAGGCTATATTACACTCGAAAGGGTACACTGCCCGTGTTGTGTTTTAGTCGATTAACCAGTATTTCTAGTATTATAAATTTAAAACTTTCGACACACATCAAGGGCATGGGGTGGGCGTGACTTTGACAGTCACCAAATTGAAAATTTTCCACTTTCAAGATTTCATTAAATAGATTAAGTTTTTTCACTTTTCACTTTTTGATTTTTCCTTTAGAGTAAATTGCAAAAAAAACGTCCCTAAAGTTTGGCCCGTTTGCATGTTTCGTCCCACACATTTCGAAACTGCAAGGATCGTACCTAAAGTTAACCTTTGGGGCATATATCGTCCTTTTGGGGCATATATCGTCCCAAATATTTCAAAATGTTAGGGACGAAACATGCAAACGGGCCAAACTTTAGGGACGAAACATGCAAACGGGCCATACTTTAGGGACGATCCTTGCAGTTTCAAAATGTGTGGGACGAAACATGCAAATTGGCCAAACTTTAGGGACGATTTTTGCAATTTACTCTTTCCTTTATATATAAATATACATAAGCTAATAAAAACACTTAACAGGAGCTCATAACTAAGCTTACTAGTTATATGTAATAAGATACTTATGAAATGTAAGAACACAAAATATAAGCAAGGACAAACACCGTATGAATTTTGATCATTTTGCCCTATATTACCATGATAGTATACAAAGCTATATTTTATAAGAGAATTTTTTAAAAGACTTAAAGTGTTGGGACTTATGTTGATGTTGGCAAGTTTGGCCACTTATGGGGATAGCTTTGCTACAATTTTTGTAGCCAATTGGCTACAATTCTTCATAAGAAATACACAAACAATGAATCAAGGACCCACAGAAAAGAATCAGGGACCCACAAAAAAGAATTATAACCCACAAGTATAGCACAAAATTGTAGCCAATTATGTACAATAAATTGTAGCTAATATATTCCCATTTATTATATAGCAATTGGTACAAGTTGGAGTAGAAATTGTATGTGAATTCGTGGCTGACCTATTCATATGGGTTAGTGGTAGATTTGGTATCATATTAAACCAATAACCTCCCACCATCTCCTCTTATTTTGGAAGTGGGAATGTTACCACATTTTTTCTACTGATGCTATATAGAGACAGTGTGTGTGTAACACCCGTTTCCCGGATACAAATAGGCCCCACCCTAGATGGAATTGACTAAAGACTTACTTGATTAACTAGTCAACCCGATGGTCAATCTAATAGTCAACGAATGTGTATTATGGTTTTGGAGGATGTGATACATAATTTAAGGGGCTAATGTTGCCTAGTATTAAATGTGTTATAAGTTGAATGTGGCCAAAGTAAGAAGATAAGGACTTAAAGGACCATAGTTGCCAATTTGGCAATCCCACAACTAATACACTATAAGAGATAAGTCTTAGACTTATCTCTTCACTTCTAAAGAGTTCTAGAAAATGTAAGGGTGTGTGTGGTTGTTGGCTTGGAATAAAGAAAAAGGAGGGAAACCACAAGCTTGTGGCTTGATGGTTCTTGTGATAAAGGCTATGTGTTCCCTATCAAGAGATAAGATTAAAAATGATCTCCCTACAAGTAAGTAATCTATTGTCTTGATTCATTGAAGTCATAGATTATATGGAAGGTGGGATTTCATCATATGATCAAGGTAAGATCATATGATGATGTAGGAAGGAAGTTGGATAAGTTTAATGGGTTATATAAACCCTTGATCATGATGTTGCTTAAATGTGTTATTAGGTCTTTATTAATTGTGAAGGATGATGATGATGGTGATGAGGATAATGATGATGATGGTGGGAGGATGGTGATAATGATGATGTTCTTTTTAGACTTAGCTTTGGAAGCTAAGGTAAGTAAACCGGTTATAATGTGATGTTATAATGATTTTATACATTATGTGTTATGTGATTTGTTAGGATAATTGAATGATTAAATATATGTGCTAATATATGTGTTTAAGTAAAAGTGGGTATGAGGTTAGTTTGGCAAGACTAGCCATGAGGAGTTAGTCAAGGGTGGATTAGGCTAAGGTATGTGATATTTGATTGATACGGAATGTTGATGCTTAATGTGGATTAATGTATGTGTTAATGTTTCAGGTTGTAATGGATTAATGTCTTATGATGCTTAATGTGTGATTGATTTATGATGTTATGTTATAATCGTTTTACTTACTAAGATTTATGCTTACGGTTTAATGTTACAATGCTTTGTAGGCTCTTGTGTCAATGTGATGGCTTGGATTAAGGATTAAGGTTTGGTTATGCGATGGTTAGAAGACTTTGGTAAGAAAGTATGAACTAGGTAGAATACCGAGCTCAAGTCAATGTTGATGCCCCCCTTGAGTTGTTCAAAGGTTGTATGGTCATAGTCGAGTGTTAAAAAATATGTTAATGGTGTCATAATGATTTGGCGGTCTAACGGTGTGTCAAAGTGTGTTTGATGTGTTATAGTCAAAGGTTAAAGGGGTGTTTGGCATAAGCGTGAAAATACCCATTTTGGGTTGTAAACGGGTCAAACGATCATGGAAATGTTTTAGTATGTTAAAATAATGATGTTGGTTAAGTTTGATGTAATATGGTAGTGGTATAAGCGGTATATCGTAAAAATAGGTCAAACGGCATGCTTTTGGGAACTGCAGGTCCCCAGCCGGCGGTTGGGAGAAAGTGTTTGGATTAGAAGTCGTTGAGCCGGGGTGGCTGAGAACCCAACCGGCGGTTGGGAACCCAACCGGGCGGTTGGGACCCAACCGGGCGTTGAGTCTCAACCCGCGGTTGGGAATGCATTTTCAGAATTTGTCAATTTTGGAAAAATCATATCTTTTAAACCGTAAGTCGTCACGGGTTACGCCACCCGGCGTTTCGAAGGTAATTGAGTCTAGTTCATCTAAAAATAGTTCCAAGGTATGAATGTTTATGGATTTTTATAAATGGTCAAAAGAGTAAGAGAATGTCCGTAAAAGTCAAGCGTTTCCGCGCAAAAAGTTTTAATTTTTGGTCAAAGCGGGCATGGGGTGTAACAACTTGGTATCAGAGCTTCGGTTTAAGTGAATTAGGTTTCACTTTAGGTTGCCTAGTCTTAAACCACTCGTAGAAGCATTGAACGTAGGTGTAAGGAATGCGTAAGGTAAATGTTTAAGTTAGAAGAAGGAATATGTGATATGTTATGTGAATCTAAGTTGATGAATGATGAATGCGTTTTAATGTTTTAATGTTTATGTGATGTGAGTCCATGGAGGACTTGAAGCATTTAAATGATTAGTTGGCCGTGCACCTTGGTTGGTGTCGGTGATTATATGAATGTGTATTAGAGTAACGGTAATGGAATATGAGTAGGAATGATAAATGGTATTAGAGATGGGCTAATAAGTAAAGTGTTGACGCATAAAGAATGAAACGTAGTGATAATAAGTGTGCCAGAGTGTAACGTGAGAAGTTAAGATGAAATTGACATACTAATGATTAAGTGTTTATTGACATGAAGGGTAAAGAACAAGGTTAAGAGGTGATAGCATGTAATGATGTATGGACCGTAAGGTATTAACGACCAACATATGGTCTTATTATGTTATTGGTTTATGAGTAATGTTAATGTGGTATAAAGACGGGTTAAGGGTAAGTAAGGTCTGAGAAGCTAAGTATCAATGTGAATGTGTAACAAGGATAAATGATGTGATGGTAAGTATTAATGAAAGTAAGATTGACTCGATGCTTTGATTTTCAAGTGTCTAATAATATAAAGTTATAAAATGGGATTAAAGTAAGATGTTATGTAAAAGATGGAAGAGAAAGGTATTGCTCTAAATGTATAAATAATTAAGGAGATGAGTTGAGGTATGAGAATAAGAATGCGAAAGGTTAAGAATGTAAGTGGGAATGAGATGAGTATGTATGAAGTTAAGGTAATGACCTAAAACTATTATTATCACGGTTGATGTGCCCTATTAGCGGTGAATTATTAAAACGAAAGTGTTAGAAAATAAAACATGACGAGAATGTGTAAATGATCATAATGTGTAAGAAGAATGAATGACACTAATGAATGAATGTAAATGAACCTATAAAGACTTGAACGTGGAAAGAGTCGGGTAGATTAAAGGGTAAAGTAAGAATGTGAAAATTATTAAGGCGGGTTAAGAATGTAAGATGTTAAGAAAAGTGAAAACACAAAGAAATGTATGAATATGTTAAGCGGGTTTTGTATGCCCTATGATGCTTAATTCAACTAAATAAATGAATGAGGAAATGTATATGAGTTAAAATGTTAAGGGCTTGGATCCGATGTTAAAAGGTGAAAAGGTTAAAGATGGAATCCTTCGGGATGGCCGAGTTAATGATGATGAATGATGGTATCCTTTGGGATGACCAAGTTAATGAATGTTAAAGAATCCTTCGGGATGTGTTAAAGATCCTTCGGGATAAAAAGTATTGCCTTCATCGGCAAGGGGTTGCCTACATCCTTGGCATATAAAAATATCCCCAAAGTGAATGCGATATAGAGTGCTAAAATCTCTTCTCTCTCGTTGGTATCTTGATTATAGGCGAGTAAACTCTTAATGATTACTTATGTCTATATTATTTAACCTTTTTTAAGGGCTTACACTAACTTATAATGCTAGTGAAGTAATCGTGGGAGGCGTATGGCAGCGCAAACAAGCCACAACTAAACACAGAGGTAATCAAAGCACATATAACAAGAGTCCAAATAAACATCAAATAAACTAATAATCGATGGGAAAGCAATATAAAGGGGAGCAATATGGCAGTCACAAGCCCAGCAATCCTGATGGATTATAGTGTACTATTACAATAAAATAAAACTACTTAATGAATTAAAACACAAGCAGGACCTTCTTACTGCTCTGAAATCTTCGTTTGGGTGGTGTCTTGTGTTGCCTTTTCGTCTGTATTTTTCTCCTTAGGGTTTTTATGCTCTTCAAATTCGGCTGTCTAATGGGGTATTTATAGTTTCTGTCTGAGGGTACGATGCGGCGCATTAACTAAGTAGATGCGGCGTATCTAGATAACTTCGCGTGGGGTCCAAGATTATTATATTCTGGAATATTCTTACACCGTCTTCAGATGCGGCGTAACTTGAATCTCTATGCGGCGCATGTCCTTCAGTATCTTGGATAATCTTTGGTGAAGTCTTGAGATTGATGTGCCGTATGTTAAGAACGTCATACGGCGTATATGGAGTAGATAAGTCTGATCTTCTTCGTTGACCAAGGTTTCATATGCGGCGCATGAGATGAATACATGCGGCGCATTCTTCAAATTCAGGCAATGGTCTTCGAATTCTTCTAAGTATAGTCGTACGGCGTATCTGTCTAGAATGATACGGCGTATCTTTCTTCAGTTCAGTAGACTTTTCCAACTTGATCCATTTTGCTCCGTTTTACGTCCTAAATCGCTAACTTTCACCAAATGCTTGTTTATAACTGAGAATTACAAAAGTAAACGATTAAGTATCAATTCTCATACATAATGATGTAAAACAAGTCAAATACATAGGACAAATGATGACAATAATATGTACTTATTTGATGTCATCAGTTTTGCAGGTACAAAAGCTAATAATGATGCAGGTCACGCTAGAAAGGAGACATAACCTGTTAAAGATTACATTCTGCTACCATTGTAGACTGCTGATCCACCATTCTCTCAAGATTCAAAGAGTTCTCAAGATGATGAAGTCAAGCATTCAAGTGATAATGAAAAGAATGATGATGAAGATCCAAGAAAAGACAGCAAGAGTGATGATCAGGAAAAGGATGATGATGTTAACAGCACTAACAGAGTTAATACTGCTAGTTCAACTGTTAATGCTGCTGGCATACAAAATGATGTTATTGGTGAAAAAGATAGCAGTGAATATCCACATGATCCTGAAATGCCTGAGTTGGAAGATATTGGCAGTTTAAGCTTCTCAAGTGAGGATGAAGATGGTGGTGCAGAGGCTGACATGACCAATTTGGAAGTAACAATTCCAGTCAGTCCTATTCCAACTACAAGAATTCACAAATATCATCCTCTTGATCAAGTGATTGGAGATGTTCAATCTGCTGTACAAACAAGAAAGAATTTGAAGGATCAAGGTCTCTTTGGTAGAACTCTTAAACAAAGAAACAGTCATAAAGATCTTTAAAACTATCTGTTTGCTTGTTTCTTATCACAAGCAGAACCCAAGAAGGTAATTCAAGCACTAAATGATGAAAGCTGGATAGAGGCTGTGCAGGAAGAGCTTTTACAATTCAAGTTACAAGAAGTTTGGACTTTGGTGGATTTACCTAGTGAAAAAAGGGCCATTGGTACTAAATGGGTTTTCAGAAACAAGAAGGATGAAAGAGGGATTGTGATAAGAAATAAAGCAAGATTGGTAGCTCAATGGTACACACAAGAAGAAGGGATTTACTATGATGAGGTCTTTGCCCCTGTTGCAAGAATTGAAGCAATCCTGGGTGCTTAGGCTTGGAGACTCGAGCAACCTACAGAGTGCCGAAAGTACATTAAAGGACAGGGAACTTCTTCCCGTACGGTTCCGTTTGTTATGTGTTTGACATGTACAAAGAAGCGGAATGATGATGACATTGACACTTGTTCCTCTGTCCTTTGTTTTCGAGTTACGGGTGTTCGAGACGGGGTTTGATGTGCTCGGCTTGACATAGTCATGCTCATGCTGTTATGGAACTTCACAATGTTAATAAGGTATTTGTCTTATCTTGTTACAACGATCCTTTGAACTCAGTTTCGTTATTACATGTTGGTACGAGAGAACCTTATATTCAACAATCTTTAAAGTACCATTTTTTTATTTTTGGGCAATCCATCTGAGACCAAATTTTAATTGATATGATGTTCAATGAGTTTCATATAGGAACCAATTTGTCTCTCGTGTATTATGAAACCAAATGAGGTGTGATCTTCGAACTTTTGTGATGTTTTGAAAGCAAAATATAAATTTGGTTTGACGACATATATTTTGGATTAAAGAGAAGATTTAATATCATAATATTGGAGATGTTTACTTTGGTAAACCTACGCAACGTACTTTGAGTCAAAATTCGTGAGAAACTTTGGTGGAGTGGAGCCAAAACTGAATATAAAGAATCAAATTGCTTTTCTTTTGGTTAATGGTTAATTCTTTAAAAAAGCATCATACTTGTCAAAAATGTGTTCTGCGTAGCAAACTAAAAAAAATCTTCTTTTGAACACAAATGTTGACACATAAATGGTCCCTCGTTAGGAGAAAATTGCGTCCACCGTCCTTTTTTTTGAAATTTTTTTTCCGAATTTTTTTTTTCGAATTTTTTTTTATGATTTTTTTAATTCTTTTTTTTCAATTTTTTTGAAATAATTTTTTTTAGAAACTTTAATTTTCATGACATGTGAAAAATAAATTTTGAACTTTTTTTTAATATTTTCGTGACCTTTTCAAAAAAAATTGTAAAAAAAATATTTTCGTGACATTTTCAAAAAAAATTTGGAAAAAAAAAATATTTTCGTGACATTTTCAAAAAAAATTGGAAAAAAAATAATGTTGAAATTTTTTTTGTAATAAATGTACCCAAAAAAATAACTTTTCGTGACATTTTCAAAAAGATTTGGGCAAAAAAATAATTTTGAAAAAAAAATATTTAGGGACATTTTCAAAAAAATTTGGAAAAAAAATAATTTTGAACTTTTTCTTTTTTGTAATAAATGTACCAGGAAAAAAAAATTTTGAAAAAAAAAATTTTGAAAAAAAAAAAATTGGAAAAAAAATAGGGACGGTGGACGCAATTTTCTCTAAACGACAGGGACCATTTATGTAATTTAGCCTAGGGACGATGGTTGCAATTTTCAGAAATTCTAGGGTAAAATGGTCATCACATAATTTTTTTTTTATCTTCATTACTCACATGAAGACAATAATGTCAAACATTAGTATTCAAAAGAAGATTTTTTTTTTTTTTTTTTTTTTTTAGTTTGTTATGCAGAAGTCATATTTTTTTACAAGTATAGTGTTTTTTTAGAGAATTATCCCTTGGTTAATTATGTTGTAGATATATTTCATGGCTATGAATAAGTCTGATGGTGAGACTCTGAAAATAGCTGAAGTAAAACACTCACGAATTGAGATAGAAGAAAAATAAAATATAAGGCCATGCATGTTTATCACATAATTTGTATATATAGAATTATGTTTTGAACTAAGACATGCGAATTGCATTATATAGCACAAGTTTCATTTTTTGACAGGTAAAACTTGATGACATCGTATGTGATTTTTTGATGAGTTATGTGAGAAAAGTTTTGCAATAACTAAAGAGTTTATTTCAAAACTAATTAATATCTCTCTGGTGTTTTTAAATTATACATTTTATGACGAAACCTTCATTTCTTTGTTATGACAATTGGATTTGTGAAATTGTTAATTAGTGGTGTCTTAATATTGTGCTGAGTGATTGAACCAGATATGGGTTTTGATATGTGAACTCGTGAACGACATAAATTTAATACTGAGATTTATGGTAGGGGTTGCAAGGTTACGACGTGCACAATATTGTTGTAGACGTGAGATGTGAATGTTGCATGTAGGCACACTTGTGACACTTGCATGTTCAAGCTTTAACGAGCTCTAAAGTTTAATCTTGTATAACAAGTTGTATAATGGTTGATGCAGCAACCTTTTGTAGAAGGTTCACAAGTAGCTAAATGATGCAACAATTTTGAGGTGTATGTACCTTATAAATGGGTTCTTGGCTGACTTGGTATGCAATTTCAGTTGAAACCGTCATGGTGTGATTCTTAAATTTGAAGCCTCAAAACTTGATCATGATTGATCATCATGATCATGTTTTTTGCCAAATTTGTGATGTATAAATAAGGAACTAGAGACTTATTTTCACATACGAAAACATACATTAAGTTTATTATTGTTGTTGCATTTTTTGCTATATTGATTTTTCATCAGTGCTACTTGTGAACATTTTCTCAGAGTCTTGGGGGGAGGACGCCGGTGAACACCGCCGCCAACCCCCAGGACGCTGGAATCATGGGACTTGGAAGCAAGAGTAAGACGCAGAATCATGGGTGAATTGTTTAAAATATTCGACCGTTTGGAGGATAAAAATTTGCCCGTTGAGGGCTTTTAATGCTTTTTTTTTTCCTTCTTTGACTGTTGGAGGATATATATACATACACTTCATATTTAAAACACACACATATATACAAACACTTCTACTGCCTCTTTAAAAATTCGACCAAATGGCACCCGTAAGAACCGTTTTATTTAATGAAATAAATTGTTTGTTTTTATCTTTTATATATACATAATAAATAGTTTTAAATTTAATTTTTATTATTTATAACATTCTATATAAATAATAAAAAAAAAATTGAGGCATGATTCCGAATCCTTCAGAATCCTTCCACTGTCAACAGTTTTGTTTTCAGAATCCTCCAGAATCCTCCTACCACATGGCACTCTGTGATTGGTCGGTGGGAATCCTCCCATGACTCCGAGTGTTGGTTTGCCATCACCCTTATGCCGAGATAAAAAGAAGAAACAAAAAATACTACTCACGTAACTCGATGAATTGTTTCTTGAAAGAGCAAGAAATAAGTGTGCATATTTTCACTTCGTGAAGGAAGTTGAGTCAGTTGCTTAATTTGGGCAAATGGAGAGATTCGTTGAATTTGTTATCTAATTTATCAAAATTCCAATGTGATGGAATGTGTATGCAAATATTTGAGAATGGCCATTAGTTAGTATTTGTGATGTGACCGACATATGATGTATATTTGCCGGATTTCTCCTTTAAGCCTCTGACGAGAGACTTATTGAGAGAAGCTAGAGGCATGAGTTTGAAACAATTGAGAATCATTTAGTGATGGAAACCCAACTTGAATGTAGTGCTCCTACATTACGAGTTTAAAGGGTAATAACAAAGTCACTAATTGATAGAAGGTGCTATCAACCAAATTGACCCATGTATAACTAAGATAGCACGGCGTTGCCGAAAATGAGGATGAGATTACTCTCTTAACAAAGCTTTTGAGGCGTCTTAGCAAAGAAGACGTTAGAGTAGCTTTGCCTATATGACCTAAAGGTGGTGCCGCCTTGAATAGAAAGTTTGTGATTTCTTTCTTAGAGGGTCATGAATCAGGATTAAGCGCATGGCCATACTCACGCTCAGTGAGAACACTTTGGTTACGATGGGAAGTGTGTATAAGTATGCACATAAGAATACAAAGGTTTGTGGTTTAATCTTCGGAAACCATTCAATCATTTTTATTTGTGTACTTAAAGTAAACGGGGTTTAATCTTCAGGACATCACCGTGACACAACCTATCAGAATAGCAAAAACTTCCCAACATGACAGGGGATTGTTGGGACTTATGTTGATGTTGGCAAGTTTGGCCACTTATGAAGGATAAAGTACAAACTCTTGAGGCTGCAACTGATTGTATTTATTATATAGCAATTGGTACAATTAGTTGGAGTAGCAAATTGTATGTGAATTCGTGGTTGACCTATTCATATGGGTTAGTGGTAGATTTGGTATCATATTAAACCAATAACCTCCCACCATCTCCTTTTATTTTGGAAGTGGGAATGTTACCACGTTTTTTTCTACTGATGCTATATAGAGACACTGTGTGAGTGCATGAAGAGTTACACAAAAACTCCATATTCACTCCAAACACATGGATGCTATATGCTTCTCTTTTTATTTCTGTTACCATCATTGTCGTGTTGTAATCGTAGGTTGTTGCTACTCAACGATTACGTGTGCCACCACCCACCACCGCCACTCACCAACGCCACCGCTACAGCCACTACTCACCACCGCCACCACCATCACCGCCACCCATCACCAATCACCACCACCACCAATCATCACCACCGCCACCCAACACCACCACCGCCCAACTAACACCACCGCCACCATCACCCACCACTACCACCACCACCCCCACCCCCCATCACTACCCAGTGATGGGTGGTGGTGGTGGTGGTGGTATTGGGTGACGGTGGTGAGAGGTGGTGGTGATTGGTGGTGGTGGTGGTGGTCGGAAGTGGTGGTGGTGATTGGTGATGGGTGGCGGTGGTGGGAGGTGGGTGGTGGTGGTGGTGGCGGTGGGTGGTGGTGGTGAGTGGTGGTGGGGGTTATGTGTGGCGGTGGTGGTGGCGTTTGTGGTGGCGTTGGTGAGTGGTGGTGGTGAGTGGCGGTGGTGGGTAGTGACAGTGGTGTCGGTGTTGACGGTTGGTGGCAGTGGTGGTGACGGTGGGTGGCGGTGATTGGTGATGGGTAACGTGGGTGGTCGTGGCGGTCAGGGGCGGAACTATTCATTGGTCAGGGGTAGCGGTCGCTACCCCTGAACTTTTACCCGGCAGTGGAAATTTTTTTTTAGTTTTATGTTTTTCGTACTATCTTTCGTATTTCGCGACCCCTGAAACAAATTTTCGCTACCCCTAAACAAATTTTCGTACTATCTTTCGTATTTCGCTAGCCCACTAAATGTTTAAAAAAAAAAAAATACAAAAACATACATAAAAAAAACATACAAATGAAAAAATGGTTACAGAAAAAATTAGACTCAAATTGATAGTAGGCTACTAGCTTGGGCCTTATTATTAAAACTCATGTAGTGGATTAGTGGGCTTGGACCAACTTAAAAAAAAAAAAAAAAAAAAAAAAAAAAAAAAAAAAAAAAAAACGTCAAGTTAAAGATATAGATGTTTTGGTTTGGGGTTGAAGCTTTGGTTTCACTGTCAAGTTCTTATAATAGTTATAGAACACTTGTTGTAGCCATTGTTGGAAACAGTTTACCACATAATAAAAGTACCAAATCGTTATAGTTATAGAACACTTGTTGTAGCCAGCTAGTACCAAATCATTAAAGCTCTAAAAATGTTTGTGTAAGAATGTTCACCCTACATGCAAGAAGGTTTCGAGAAGTTACTTTTCCTTGAGCTTCAAGTAAAATTTGTAGAAAGGAATCGAGTTATTCTGCTTGGTAATGAGAGAAGACAATGATGCCTCTGAGACCGTCGGTGCTGTTCATGATTGAGTGTAAGCACCAGGTAACATGATACATGAGAAGCAGAAAACCAACAACCTACATTACAAAAGGATCATGTAAAGATGTGACTAAGAAAGAAAACCAAAAGTATATTGCAAAACGTTCAAATCACACACCTCGTCATCTATATTCCTGTAGTTTTTTAAAACCACAATGATATCATCATACAAACTTTCAATTGGTACAGGCCTTGTCAACTGCAGCTGGTACAGCCTTTTCATATTTACAAGATGTAAGTACTCGTCATCACCATTCTACAAGAAAATCCCATGTCATGTTAATTAGATTGATAAAAACTATTCTAACTACTAAAAAAAAAAAAAAAAAATTACTTATTAAAATATTATAGCAATAAAAGAGGTTATTAGCTAGATTGATATAAAAATTTCCATGTCATACCGCTACTTCTCCTATTGCAGCTTTCACTTTAACCACAAGCTCATCCTCAGCCTCCTTCAATTTATTTTGGGCATAATCTTTTAGCTCTCCCCGGCTTCCAGATGAGCAATAATTGATGATAGCCCTCACACAAGATCTGAGAGCATCTTTGTCACCAAATGCCTCTTTCATCAGCTGAAGAACTGTTTTGAATTTCTGGAAATGAATAAAAGAATACTTATATGGTGAAAGTTTATAGCGATGTTATATCATAGACAAAAATATTAACCAACATACCTGATCTTGACTCTTCAGGGAGTAGTAGAGCTCAAGGTCCATGCGAACAATAATTTCAAAAAGTGACGGGACTTTTGTTTTATCAGCCATATACTTGTGCATAAGTTGCGGCCAGTTCATTAATCATAATAACAGTTATAACTTTTTTGCTGCTTTCGATCATTTCCTAGCAATCAAAACAATCAATAGAATGCAGCAGTCATAATACATGTGAACCAAGCACTAACAAACTAAGAAATAGATATGTAGCACGAAATACAGAGGTGCCTAACTTCATATCAGATGGAAAACTGAAACAAGCTCACTCACCCTCTGAGCTTCAGTGTGATTCGGCTTTCGCTGATCAATATCAGGAACAATCCTCTCTCCAACAGCCTTCTTGACATCGTCTGTAAGCTCAATTGAGGGATTCTCATCCAGCAGCATTGGGGTTATACGCTTCCAGTCCTGTAAAACATATATTAGAACTTGTTTAACTCGAGAATTGAAACCATTACACTACAAGGATGATGAAAGAAGAGTAGGAGTAAAGTTATAAGACATGTCTGTGATATATAACTTACTTTCACGGCATCAATGACATACAAACTCAGTACTTGATCTGTCGAGAACTCTCTTAACATTTGCAGCATCTTGAGAATAAGATGGATCTGTGACCGATCGGCATCATCACCTGCACGAATGAAGCCACTAACGTGAAAAGCTAACTCTGACAATGTCAGAAAACAAGACAACTGGTGCCACCAGCTAACCTGATGAATGAGACTGTGAGCTATTGAACATCTGAGCAATTACATGATAATACACAAGCACCCCAATTGCACGCCTGATTTCGGGGGGGTAGCCAATTAGTAAATCATATAACGAGCCTGCATCATCATCAGGAATCAACTGATGTCTGCAATGAACACCAATCAATCAATAGGTCAAAAAATTCACATTTAACTAATTCAAAACATCAAAAATGGTACGCCGATAGATACCTCAATAGTTGTTTTACAAGGCTGATGGCACATACTGCAACGCAGATGTCATTATCATCAGCAAGATCCAGCATTCTTTTATAAAATCTCTCAGTAAATAGTCCAAGAGATGGCACATTGTCATCCACTTCATAGACATCTTGCAGTGCAAGAATAGAGGCTTTTCTTACGCCAGCAGTCTTAATATAATTACAGAACATTAATCCTTCGCCTTTACATTAACATATTATAACACAAAACTATGACTAACATAACGTTTTCAGAATATATATACAACTTACTTTGTCATTTAATGTCCACCCAAGATACTTCAAATACAAATCCTGTAAGAACAGGGATGAATATGAAATGATCCATCCTCCAATTGACTGTCTGCATGACATGCGAATATCAGGGTCTATGTCTTGGTAATGATGCACAAACAACCTTCAAAATAAACAATGAAACAATTATATAAGAAGCATAAGGCAAGCATTAAGATAATGTACACGAATCTGGACCCACTCTACTACCATAGATCTTAAAGCACAAGCACTAGAACTTATATAAAAAAAAATAATTATACCCGGTAAATACTTTCCGCATCATCTCCTGTATAATTGTGATCTTCTCATGAGTCTCTGACAACCTATTATTAAGTGATTCGACATGTGGCCCATCAGAGGTTTTCTTCTTCTCGGCAGTTAACTGCCTTTGCATAGTCTGCCTTTGAGCACCAGCAACTCCAGTGAAGGACGTCACCATCTGAAGCCCCACCAAGGAAGCAACCTGCCGATAAACTCTGGGAGGAGTACTGCAAAAGTGTGTATACTCAGCCGATTAGCCAAATTAAACATTTCGGATGTCAAGTGACAATAAGTAGGAGTACCAACCAGGACAAAGCAATAACATAGTCCATGCACTCCTCAAACAAGACTTGATAAAACAAAAGTCCATTTTCGCACTCTGAAACCAAATTATCCCAGACGGATACCAGGTTTTCCTTAGAACTTCTAAATTCCTTCTTTTTTGAACTTTGAAAGTCTTCAATTGTACCCTAATTCCCATCACGTTAAGCGAAAAAACATGCATAGGAATAGATATCATAAAACCTTTAAATATTAAAATAGTGAGTTTGCGATCAATACTTTCTCCCATTCTACTGAAATAGTTCAGGTCCATTCAATAAATGTACGTGAAACTTCACAAAAGTCAAACCACAAAGGATACTTGTGCAGCCATATTCATAAGAGCAACTACAACTTCATCGTCAACATTAGTCTCGTCCAAGAATTCTCCTTGGATGCGGCATTTAGATTTATTTCTCTGCTGGTGAACTGCAATGTTTAACAATAATGCAATCAAAAGAGAGAAAACTTTGTCGTCATTTCAGTACGTTTACAGGAATATTCTCTCTATCCGACTCCTAAACTTACACATAACAATAACCAATCATAATATTTTGCTACAGCCTACAAGCAAACACAAAGAAACAATCTTTACACGAAAAGAAACATTCTTTACACAAAACGTTAGCACCATGAAACACGACACAAACATACTTCATTACCTACGACATCAACACAATTATAACAAAAGCCGGCTACCTAATAATTTCACACCAATCTAGATTTATCACTGCAACTTTGGGTCCTCAACTTACATAATTTTATGATTATCCTTTTTGTACAATGTTAAAACAACCTTGTCAAAAAAAAAAACTACAACCTGCAAGTGTATATAAAGAAACAAACGTATTTCATCCCATATTCGCTAACGCAAACCGCCTACTACATTCCGTGCTCACTAATTTAGTATTACAGCTACCATTAACAACAAATTTAACAACAAAAAGCAGACCTAATAACCTCACACCAAGCGTTACGCCAATCCACTATATTCACAGTTAGTCTTCAACTTACAAAACCGCATAAGTATCATTTATTTCAAATTTGAACCAATGTATACACTTTACTACAACCTACAACTATACAAAAAAGAAACAACTAACCTTTACACGAAACGTTCACAACATCAAAACCTCGACGCGATCATAGTGCATCCTATGTTCACTAACGCAACCATTAACAACACATATAATTACGAAAAGCACCATCTAATAACCTCAACTTACATAACTCATATATTATCATTTCTTTCAAATTTGAGCCCGACATAAAACTACAACCTACAAATAGAAACAATCTTTACACGAAACGTTTGCACCATCAAAAACTCGACACAAAGATACTTCATCCCCGTATCCACTAAATCGTACTCAATAACGAAACCTGCCTACATATTAAACCTCTTAACTTATTATTCGTCACGAACTAAAATTCAACCGAATAAATTGCCACAGCAAGAAAACAACAGACAAAAAAATACGTCATTCTGTATTCATTAGCGCAACACCACAACCAGCTACCTAATAATGAAATAATGAAAACGAGGATAAATCCGTATACCGATTAAATTTTCTGTGGAGAAATTTGCCGCTACGGTAGCCTCCTTCCGAACACGGCTGCCCTTGGCACTACAGTGTGGGGGTGCATGAGGAATATGGCCCTTTGAAATGGATTTGCCGCGATTGCCATCACTTCCACGGCTGCGTTGAGAAGATCCACCCGTATCATATCCTCCTCTTCTTCCGTCTCCACCTCCACCTCCACCGCCACCGCCACCGTCGGAATCTACCAGATAGAAGGGCTGCACAAAAATGAAAAGTGATGTATAAATAAAACAAACAAAAAGCCTTTTTAATGTATAAATACTTGCAAAATTCATTTGCCTGGTTCACTCTCTTATTTTATAAAATGCATATAGTATATATATATATATATATATATATATATATATATATATATAATAAATAAAAAAAAAAAAAAAAAAAAAATGAGATATAGTACTTACTATGGTGCGGATGTCTAGTGCGGCGGCGGCATATATGCTGTTTCCTAATAATCGGTAGCAGGCATCTACAGTTTTGATAGGACGCTGCTCTGGGGGATCGATACCCGCTCTATCCCCGTACGGAAACCATTTGCGATCGATTATTCGGTCTGCTGCTTTGCGTACTTTTCCCCAAAATCTGGGGAGAAGATTCATATAGTCGCTACCCGGTGAAGTACCAATGATTATATCGATTCCACTCCGAAATGCGACTATAGCATCCTTTTTCATCCATTTGAATCTTCCACATTCGGAGAAAGTAAGGGCGAATCCAACGATGCTGAATCTCCATTGTAATGGCTGATGTGGATATCTTTGAACAAATCCAGCGTAGTTTTGTAGTGAGTTACGCCCAATTCCCATTCCTACTAGATTATCAGGTGAATCATTACCCAATAAAGACGGGTATTCTTCATTATACGGAGTGAAGGCGCATAAAAGAAAAAATCTTGCTGGTTCAGGACCAAGTTCGTAAAGTTTATGTCCGTCGTGGATGCCATTAATATAGGCGTTATACATTCTAATGATCAAAGAAAACGAGGGTTTACCCCGCTCATGAATATATAACCGCATATATGAACGATGACGAGAGTCGCTATCAATACCGAAATGGCGTATAAAAGCCTCAATAAACTCAGGGTAGAAGGTCGAGCCGATGTAGAAATTCATAATAATCATGTGATTATATTCGTCTATGTTAACCTTAAAATTAGGTACGTACCGACGTTCATATGAAATAAAACCGAACCGGTCATCCTTGGGCGCCGTACCCGGACGTCGTCGAGAAGGCGCCATTGGGGAATGTTTTCTTGATTTGATGCAGAGGAAATGGTGAAATAGTGAAGACCGGAAAGCAGAGTGTGATGAGAGAGAGAGAATCGGATTTGAATTTGAGGGGTTGTTGGGATTATTTATTGCATCTCTTTTTAATACTAGTAACTTTTTCGGTCAACAAAATTCTAATAAAGAAAAAAAACTAGTCAACAAAATTTCTAAAAAAAGATAATCTTTTTAACATTTTCAGACTCAACAACAAAAAGTATAATCAAAATCGAAAATTAAACTCAACTTACAAAAAACAACCCCAACTCCTTCTTGTTTGTGGCGGTGATGATGCACTAGTACACAACTCCTTCTTCTTTGGTGTTAAAAAATATATGGTAGGCTCATGTGCAAGGTTTAGTGGGTTTTTGGAAGATCAAACAAGGGATTCATAATTGCGGTTTGTTTTTTGCTTGACAAAAGTTTTGAGGCTGCTATAGTTTCACCTATTGAAGGGTTTTTGGGAGCAAGGAAAAGGTAAAAGGGAGGATGTTAGGATTTTAATTTCTCTCTCCTCTTACTACCCTTCACTCCCACTAACTCACTTATTTGTGGACATGGTCACCGTAATATACATCTCTTTTTAAATACTTACGAAATTAAAAACGTAAACGTACAAATTAAAAAACGTAAACGTACGAAATTAAAAACATTGCATAAACTTCGATTAATACAAATAGTACATGTATTTAACCAAAATAATAATAATAATAATAATAATAATAATAAATACATAGCTAAATAAAAACGTAAACATACGCAATTAAAAACATTAAACTAGAGGACTTGTTCAACTTAATCCGATTCCGAATCAGATCCCACCCCAAATTCCGACCTCAACAACTCATCATGAGCTTGTTCTTGCCTAATTCTCTCTTCCCACTATTTTTTAACCCTTGCTTGTTCTTCTAATGTTTCTCTTAAAGCCTCTTCATCTAGCATAAATTGATGATGCTCTTTCTCAGTAAATCCATGCTCGTCAACTGATTCCTCTTCATCTAGCATAAGTTGATGTAGTTGTTGTGATACCGAACCACCCATACTATTTTCATTATGCATCCAACGAATTTTGTGACTGATATTATCTTGTATCTCTGACACACATTTCCACAACGTTTTCTTAATCTCGTAATCTTTCCAGGCTTCATCGTGCAAAAAATTGTCAATGATAGCATGTCTTTCCGGTGAAATGTCTTTGAATTTCACGTATTGTTTTCTCAAATCTTCTTTCGCCTCCTTTGCTTGCTCAAACAGCTTGATAACGCCGACAATAGCTTCCTGACGAGCCGCATCCTCTTCCTCACATTGTTTCTGAACATACGCTTTCATTTCTTCGACGGAATGAGGGAGAGAACAAGCCATAATTAGAAGTTAAAATAGTATAAAATATTGATTATAGGGGATATTTTTTGAATGAGAGTAACACTACTACAAAAAGGATTATTTGGAACGCATTTTTTGGAGCGGTTTCTAGTTCAAGCGTTCCAAAAATTCAAAAAGTGGGGCTTATAGATAACCAGGTTTTATGGAACGCATTTATTGGAACGGTTTTTAGGTGAAGTGTTCCAAAAATTTAAAAAGTGGGATCAAAGTATTTTATGTATTTTATGGATCGGTTGTTTGAGAATGAAAAAAAAAAAAAGAAAAAAAAAAGAAAGCATAGTTTGTTCCATTTTTTATGGATCGGTTCAACAATAAGAGAATGAGTAATATCAAATTATTTGTTCCATATTCTATGTTATCAAAATTTCATGCATTTCAGCTTTACATTATCTAGTCATAGAATACTGGGAGTTTTTAGAAGTCCGACATTGCCTAGATGTTATGCATATCAAAAAAAACGTGTGTGGTAGCTTGATAGGCTTATTATTAAACATTCTCGGGAAAACAAAAGACGGGGTTAATGCTTGAAAAGACATGGTTGAAATGGGTATTCGATTACAACTTGCGCCCGAAGAAGGGCAAAGGGGCACTTATCTTCCACCTGCGTGTTACACTATGTCGAAAGCCGAAAAAACGCAATTTTGACAATGCTTACATGGTATTAAGGTTCCGTCAAGCTATTCTGCGAACATTCAGAAGTTGGTGTCTGTTCAAGATTGTAAATTGGTTGGTATGAAGTCACACGGTTGTCATGTGTTCATGACACATATGATTCCTATTGCTATTCACGGATTATTGCCAAACAACGTCCGACATACAATCACAAAAGTTTGCTTGTTTTTTTAACATGATTCATTCAAAGTGATTGATACGAAAGTGCTAGACACATGGCAAAGCGATATTATCCTCATGCTCTATGAACTAGAGATGTATTTTCCGCCTTCCTTCTTTGATGTCATGGTTCACCTCGTATCTCACATTGTAGGAGAAATTAAGGCATGTGGTCCAGTATTCCTACGTTATGTGTACCCTTTTGAGAGATATATGGGTGTATTAAAAGGGTATGTAAGGAACCGGGCGCGACCAGAGGGTAGTATCGTAACTGGATACCTTGCTTGATCTGCATCAGCATGCATATTTATGACTCTCATTAACTCCTAACCAATCATAATGCTTCCCTTGGTCCCCAAGGGTGTTCCTAAAGCCTATAAATAGTCCTAAAACGTAGCATATCAGATCATCTCATTACATAATCATCTCTACCCAAGAACATCACTTGGAAAAGGGATTTTGGTGACTAAGGTCTAACAAACCTTCGATCCAAACACCCCTTGTTACTATACCATCATAACCACGATCTCCAGTGGTGAAACACCATTTACAAACCTCATCACCACGTTTCTAGTACCTAAGAACATATACCTTTAGAGAATCAACCATAATTCTCTCAAATTCTCCATATAAAACCCGTTGCCAAACACCCCTGTTATTACACCAATATTGAGTTGCTGATTTCCAAAAGTCGGGGACGATATTTGGATTATCTCATAAGGCTTTGGGAATTATGTTCAAGTTAGAATCATTACCTTGATTCTCAGTTTTGGATAATAGTCGGTTGTTTGGTTATTTGATCTTTTGTTCTCATAACACTTCCATTTGTGGATTCTTGGTATTTCTATATTAAATTTATGCTTCTACTTACTTGTATGTGCCATGTGTTCTAATATGGAGTAGCTAAACAAAATCGTTTTTAATCTATTGCTCATATATCTCAATGCTTAGTTATAATCTTGGTTATATGCACGTTTTGGTTAATTTGATAAGTGACAATTAAATTGACCTTAGCACCATTGTAAACATTCTGAGAAAACTACAATTCTCTTGGGACGACCTGGACTTACCTAGGCTATATTACACTCGAAAGGGTACACTGCCCGTGTTGTGTTTTAGTCGATTAACCGGTATTTCTAGTATTATAAATTTAAAGCTTTCGACACACATCAAGGGCATGGGGTGGGCGTGACTTTGACAGTCACCAAATTGAAAATTTTCCACTTTCAAGATTTCATTAAATAGATTAAGTTTTTTCACTTTTCACTTTTTGATTTTTCCTTTAGAGTAAATTGCAAAAAAAAACGTCCCTAAAGTTTGGCCCGTTTGCATGTTTCGTCCCACACATTTCGAAACTGCAATGATCGTCCCTAAAGTTAACCTTTGGGGCATATAACGTCCTTTTGGGGCATATATCGTCCTAAATATTTCGAAATGTTAGGGACGAAACATGCAAACGGGCCAAACTTTAGGGACGAAACATGCAAATGGGCCATACTTTAGGGACTATCCTTGCAGTTTCAAAATGTGTGGGACGAAACATGCAAATTGGCCAAACTTTAGGGACGATTTTTGCAATTTACTCTTTCCTTTATATATAAATATACATAAGCTAATAAAAACACTTAACAGGAGCTCATAACTAAGCTTACTAGTTATATGTAATAGGATACTTATGAAATGTAAGAACATAAAATATAAGCAAGGACAAACACCGTATGAATTTTGATCATTTTGCTCTATATTACCATGATAGTATACGAAGCTATATTTTATAAGAGAATTTTTTAAAAGGCTTAAAGTGTTGGGACTTATGTTGATGTTGGCAAGTTTGGCCACTTATGAAGCATAAAGTACAAACTCTTGAGGCTGCAATTGATTGTATTGATTATGGGGATAGCTTTACTACAATTTTTGTAGCCAATTGGCTACAATTCTTCATAAGAAATACACAAACAATGAATCAAGGACCCAAAGAAAAGAATCAGGGACCCACAAAAAAGAATTATGACCCACAAGTATAGCACAAAATTGTAGCCAATTAGGTACAATAAATTGTAGCTAATATATTCGCATTTATTATATAGCAATTGGTACAAGTTGGAGTAGAAATTGTATGTGAATTCGTGGCTGACCTATTCATATGGGTTAGTGGTAGATTTGGTATCATATTAAACCAATAACCTCCCACCATCTCCTCTTATTTTGGAAGTGGGAATGTTACCACATTTTTTCTATTGATGCTATATAGAGACAGTGTGTGTGTGTAACACCCGTTTCCCGGATACAAATAGGCCCCACCCTAGATGGAATTGACTAAGGACTTACTTGATTAACTAGTCAACCCGATGGTCAATCTAATAGTCAACAAATGTGTAATATGGTTTTGGAGGATGTGATACATAATTTAAGGGACTAATGTTGCCTAGTATTAAATGTATTAAATGTGTTATAAGTTGAATGTGGCCAAAGTAAGAAGATAAGGACTTAAGGGGCCATAGTTGCCAATTTGGAAATCCCACAACTAATACACTATAAGAGATAAGTCTTAGACTTATCTCTTCACTTCTAAAGAGTTCTAGAAAATGTAAGGGTGTGTGTGGTTGTTGGCTTGGAACAAAGAAAAATGAGGGAAACCACAAGCTTGTGGCTTGATGGTTCTTGTGATAAAGGCTATGTGTTCCCTATCAAGAGATAAGATTAAAAATGATCTCCCTACAAGTAAGTAATCTATTGTCTTGATTCATTGAAGTCATAGATTATATGGAAGGTGGGATTTCATCATATGATCAAGGTAAGATCATATGATGATGTAGGAAGGAAGTTGGATAAGTTTAATGGGTTATATAAACCCTTGATCATGATGTTGCTTAAATGTGTTATTAGGTCTTTATTAATTGTGAAGGGTGATGATGATGGTGATGAGGATAATGATGATGATGGTGAGGAGGATGGTGATAATGATGATGTTCTTTTTAGACTTAGCTTTGGAAGCTAAGGTAAGTAAACCGGTTATAATGTGATGTTATAATGATTTTATACATTATGTGTTATGTGATTTGTTAGGATAATTGAATGATTAAATATATGTGCTAATATATGTGTTTAAGTAAAAGTGGGTATGAGGTTAGTTTGGCAAGACTAGCCATGAGGAGTTAGTCAAAGGTGGATTAGGCTAAGGTATGTGATATTTGATTGATAAGGAATGTTGATGCTTAATGTGGATTAATGTATGTGTTAATGTTTAAGGTTGTAATGGATTAATGTCTTATGATGCTTAATGTGTGATTGATTTATGATGTTATGTTATAATCGTTTTACTTGCTAAGATTTATGCTTACGGTTTAATGTTACAATGCTTTGTAGGCTCTTGTGTCAATGTGATGGCTTGGATTAAGGATTAAGGTTTGGTTATGCGATGGTTAGAAGGCTTTGGTAAGAAAGTATGAACTAGGTAGAATACCGAGCTCAAGTCAATGTTGATGCCCCCCTTGAGTTGTTCAAAGGTTGTATGGTCATAGTCGAGTGTTAAAAAATATGTTAATGGTGTCATAACGATTTGGCGGTCTAACGGTGTGTCAAAGTGTGTTTGATGTGTTATAGTCAAAGGTTAAAGGGGTGTTTGGCATAAGCGTGAAAATACCCATTTTGGGTTGTAAACGGGTCAAACGATCATGGAAATGTTTTAGTATGTTAAAATAATGATGTTGGTTAAGTTTGATGTAATATGGTAGTGGTATAAGCGATATATCGTAAAGAATGAAACGTAGTGATAATAAGTGTGCCAGAGTGTAACGTGAGAAGTTAAGATGAAATTGACATACTAATGATTAAGTGTTTATTGACATGAAGGGTAAAGAACAAGGTTAAGAGGTGATAGCATGTAATGATGTATGGACCGTAAGGGCCTTTTCGAACCCAACCCAACTAACCTAACCTCACAAAATTTACCCATCGTTTATAAACCTAACCTAACTAAAGTCAAACCATTTTAACTCTTAATCCCACCACCTCTTGCAAAGTCTTTGTTTACCATTGAAAGTCAGCTCATCACAATGGCTAGATGTTTCTGTGAAAGACTTGCCGTAATTCGCACATCATGGACTGACAACCATCCAGGACGTCGCTTTTATGTTACACAGGATATTACTACTTAGGTTATGTTACTTATTAAAAGTTGCTGTTTGTTTTATGCTTTACATTATGTGCGCAAGATCATACCCGCTTTATTAAGAGGAAGAAATCGTCTTGAAGAAACTGTTAACACATTGGGTGAAAGAAAAAAAATGATGTATTTAGTGTTCTTTCTGGTTTTTTTTTTTTTTTTTTTTTTTTTTTTTTCCTTTTTGCTAACTATGTAATAGTATGTACTTTATGTTTTATCAATGAATGAGAATATGTTTGGTATCTATTACTAGTATTGGTTTGTTGAAATGGTCCCAAGTAGTGGTTTCTTTTTCATTCAGTTTGTATGTCAAAATGATGTAATATAACATTGACTCTGTTTAGTCAAAAGGTTCAAAACTGAATACTACTGTACTTTTAATGGGTAAGTTTTGTTTAGTCAAAATGGTCAAAACTGAATAATACTCTTAACATCAAACCCAACAATACTAAATAGAGCAATCCTCCTGCATTCCCATATAAATTTACTAACATCACCAAATGGCAAATGTTAAACTTAAGACTGTCATTACAAAATTTGCATAATTACCAAGTCATACACCCCCCCCCCCCATGTTACTACAGTTTAGAGTTAGGAAATACAAACATACTTAAGTTTGAGACATATTACATAACTAAAAAAGTTCAGGCACTTCTGATTCAGAAACATGACCATTCACTTTCAACCTGAGATGGACCACCAGCATCTTGACTAGGACCTGCTTGCCTTGAACTATCAACATGACCACCTTGCACCAGCAACCCCTGAGACTTGAGTTGCAGTAACTCCACTTTGTGTCCCAGCAACACCTTCTTGACTTGAACCAGTAACTCCTCCAGTTCTTTTCCTCTTATTTTGTCTTGGGAGATTTGCAGGTTGTCCAATACAACTCCTTGAATTGTGACCCTAATTCTTGCACTTCAAGCATGTTACACTCTTTCCCTTCCTAGACAACCTTCCATTATTCACAATATGGTCATCTCTGATTGACTCACCTGCACCATTCTTTCATTTTTTACATGGTCTACCAACTTGCGTATGATGCTTTGGTGGAAGAAGTATGGTTGGACAGTTGCTTGTAGGCCACATGTCTCTGCCATTGATTGGGTTTACTTTAAAAGAATATGCAGCTTTCTAAGGCATGCCAGTGATCTCCCACTTCCTCCTACATGTACATGTCCCTAACTGCATGTTAACCAAACATTGATCACTCCTAGGACCCTTCACTTGGTATCCAGTTCCCCAATGCCAAAGGACAGTGCATTGTGATGCATCACTCTTGATTTAGTCAAACAAATTGGTGACATTAGGTGTTAAAGGCCCAGCAGACTTATCAATTGCCTTTTGCACTATGACTATCCTTTTCATTAAGTATTCCCTGCCTTATGTATTCCAACACTACAATAATTGGTTTGTCCCTTCCATCTATGAGCTGTCTATTGAAGATTTGGATGAGTTGGAGGTTCCCTCGCCAAGAAAACATAGGAATGGTGTAAATTGTTTGGCCAAATTTGAACCTGCATCTGAATCAAATTTTGTTACATAATGCTGCAAATTGCCTTATCTTTATTATATGTCACTGAAGTATGCTGCAAATTGTTATTCTAGATAGTTATAATAATCTATTTTCTGACCCCCTTTAAGGATAAGGCTAATCTAGATAGCTATAATCTATTTGAAGAAGTAGCCCAATTGCATAAGGACTCTAAATACATCCTTTTCGTTAGATCAATTTTGGAATATGCATACATATCATAGATGCTAAACCAGAATTCACAGAGAATTGAAGTCTAAAAAACATAAAAATTAGGGATTCTAAAGAGAGAAGAGAAATCCGAAATGTTTTGGTATTAAAAGATGAAATTGTGAATTTATTACAATGAGAGAGGAATTCGATTACACATTACATGAATTGAGAAAATGAAATGAAACTACTATTTATGGAAGAAAGGCGGGTTGAGCTAAGAGGCTGACCGCCTTTCAAACTTATTTAAAGTTCTACCAATTTAGTCCCTTAACTCTAGACTAAATGCATAACTGGTCCTTTGACTAGTTGACTTATTGGCTGAGCATGTATCAAACTATCAATCCATCCCTCTTAAGAACCTTGTCCTCAAGGTTCAAGCAAATTGAGGAAAACGAGCCATAAACTCATGGTAAACTTCCCAGGTAGCATATCTTCTTTTGACTGATTTGCCCATTGGACTAACACAAACAACACTTCTTTATCACCAACCTTGCCCAATCTCCTTTCCAACACAGCCACTGGTTCCACAGTCATATTGCCATTGGGTTCACAAAGAGGCAAATTTCCTTCCACTGTTGTTTGGCTGTGACCTTTTTTGAGTTGAGACACATGGAAAATTGGATGTATAAGACTACCACTAGGCAATTGCAGCTTATAGGCTACTTCACCAATTCTCTGCACAACCTGGAAAGGCCCATAAAACTTTGAAGCTAGTTTGTGATAAGCTCCTTGCCTAGCTGAGACTTGCCTATAGGGTTGCAGTTTAACATATACCCATGCTCCAACTTCAAATTGCCTGTCAGTCCTCTTTTTATTGGCCATGTTTTGCATTCTGTCTTGTGCTCTTTTCAAATGAAACTGAAACATTTCAATGGTCTTTTCCCTTGCCTGCAATGTTCTGTCCACAGCTTCTACTGCACTATACTCGGGTACATAAGGTAAGTGGATTGGTGGGTCTTGACCATAGACCACTTCAAAAGGGGTAACCTTTGTTGCATAATGCCAGTTGGTGTTATACCAAAACTCAGCTAAGGGTAACCAATCCACCCATTCCTTGGGTGTTTCCCCAACCATACACCTCAAGTCGCAGCCTAGACACCTGTTCACAACCTCTGTTTGCCCATCAGTTTGTGGTGATAGGCTGTGGACAAGTGTAATTCCACCTTGAGCATCTTGAATAATGATTGCCAAAAGTGATTGATGAATACTTTATCTCTATCACTGACTATCACCTTTGACAGCCCATGTATTTTATAGATGTTGTCCAAAAAGACCTTAGCCACATCACTGGCTGTGAAGGGGTGCTTCAATGCCGTGAAATAGGCATACTTGCTCAATCTGTCCACCACAACCATGATCACATATTTGCCATGTGATTTTGGTAAGCTTTCAATGAAATCCATAGAAATTTCACTCCAAATTTGTGTCGGAATTAGCAAAGGTTGAATGAGACCAAGGTAAGCAGTTAACTCAGGCTTGTATCTTTGACAAATATCACACTCCTTCACAAACTTTTTGACCATTTGCCTTAGCCCAGTCCAATAAAACACAGCAGACAACTTCTTTGCAGTCACATGAACACCAGAGTGCCCACCAAGGGGTCCTTGATGGAAATAAGCCATAATCTGTTGTTGTATCGGGTCGGGTTATCAGGTTGTCGGGTCTTATCGGGTCGGGTTGAGTCGGGTTTTGATATTTAAAAACTCACCCGCAACCCGACCCGATAAGGAATCGGGTTATCGGGTTCGGGTGGTATTCGGGTCGGGTTATGTCGGGTCGGGTGATTCGGGTTATCGGGTGGTACTACAAATCAAACAACAGCTTAATAATTAGTAATACTATAGTAACAAACTTTGTTATACTTGACAACTTAATAGTTGATACAAGCCAATGACAAGTTAACTTCACTTTCGTATATATTAATAAGAATATCTTAGGCACATGCTTGGTATCATCAGTGATCACCCATTTTCTTGACTTTGCAATCAACGAGTATGAGTATAAATTATAGTACTCAAATAAAAGAGCCATGGGAATATTGGTACTGAGCCATGAGAATATGAGTATAAATTATACTCAACGAGTATGAGTATAAATAAAAATAATGGTACTGAGCCATGGTAGTGGAAGTGGCAAATTAACTCATACTGAGATGCATATGCGAAGGACAAACAATTAAGAACATTAACTGTTTCGTACAAGATAATAAGGAAAAATAATATGGACAACTGATAATGGTCGATTGATTTTTGAAGGTCTAGAAGAAGAATGAATTGTCAGATGACTTTATTGGGCTTTTAAAAGCTATTATTTAAAAAAATTAATTTTGATTGTCGGGTCTTATCGGGTTGACTCGATAACCCGATAACAATAATTATGTAACCCGAACCCGACCCGATAACACTATCGGGTTATCGGGTTCGGGTCAAAACAACCCGACTAGATTTTTTAACCCAATTTAACCCGACCCGATAAGCCTAATCGGGTTCGGGTCGGGTCAACCCGACCCTACTGACACCCCTAGTTGTAGCATCACATTACTGCCAACCACTAATCGTCCGAATTCGTCCAAAAAGCTTCCAATTCCAGAATTCTCGTCCCAAGTACCTAAAATACAAAAAGAAACGATTTGAGGCAATATTTGATCATACACACATGATTTTTGGCTTAAATAACCACTTAAAAAGGTATCAAATAAATCCTTATCACGTACCTGCCACCGCAACATTGAATTGCATAGTTGAATAACATCCGCATACTCTTTATCCTTATAGACTAACTTGGAGTCAAAGGTGTTGTAAATTTAGTTCAATTGAGGGATATGATCATACTTGGAAATGGGTTTGGAGGTACGGAGTGTACACCTATTAAGTCCCTGATTACCCTGACTCTTATAGTGGTCTCTGAAGTTACTACTGCTTATACTAAGTTTGTACTGTTGGAGCAGAGTTTCTAAGCTGCTAGTACTATTTTAGTAGTGCTAGGCAGACTTTCTACTGCTGGTTATGCAGGAATGAATTTGTAACTACTTTTCCCTATTTATAGGAAGTTTCAAATTCGTAATTAAGACCTTAATTATCTGGTCTTGTAACCACTATGGCTAGAATGGAGGAATATTATGAGGAGATTAATTGGCCAATTAATTCTTATAATTCCATTGACTAGGTTTGAGTAATCTCTACTTTAAATAGAGATAAAAATCATCTGCATGGAATACACAGAAAACATAAACACTTGGATGCACAGGGTTATTGGTTTGTGCCTAAATCAATAACATATATTTGGTCTTATCCCAAGTAGATATTCATGATACCCAGACATTAGGGTCGAATAGTTTACTTTGTAAAGTGATTACACGATTCCAAGTGATATCCGGTAACCTTGATTGGTACGTATTTAGGCTATTGATTATCTATACCCTGTTCTGGGAACACTCTCAAACCACCAACAATCAAAGTAAACTATTTGTTATAATCAATGGCTGCTGCTATGAGGCATATTGCTGCTAACTTTTCAAAATTGGAAAAGTTTGAAGGTGTTGATTTCAGGAGATGGCAAAAGAAGATGCACTTCTTGTTGTCAAGTATGAATGTGGTGTATGTCCTGAGCACTGATATTCCAGAGGACCATGGGGATGATGCTACTGTGGAACAAATAAAGAATAGAAGCAAATGGGAGAATGATGATTATGTCTGCAGAGGATTAATCCTCAATGGTATGTCTGATTCTCTCTTTGATAGTTATCAGAATGTTGAATCTTCCAAAGAAATATGGGATTCCTTGGATGCCAAATATATGGCTGAGGATGTCTCAAGTAAGAAGTTTCTTGTAAGTAATTTCACAAATTACAAAATGACTGATTCAAGACCAGTTATGGAACAATACAATGAACTTCTTAGTATACTTGGAAGTTTTACACAATATAAAATGAACATGGATGAGGCTATTTCAGTCTCTTGTATCGTTGACAAACTACCTCCTTCTTGGAAAGATTTCAAGCATACCTTGAAACATAAGAAGGAAGAACTGACTATTGTTCAGTTGGGCAGTCATCTGCGTATTGAGGAATCCCTCAGGGCGCAGGATAATGACAAGCCAATGAGCAACAATGTTGTTGGTGCATCTGTTGTCAATATGGTGGAACATAACAATTCCACCAGGTACAATGACAACAAGGGCAAACGTAAACATCATGATAACACAAGGGCTGACCCTAACAAGAAGGCAACACCTACTTGTTGGAAATGTGGCAAAACTGGTCACATTAAAAGGGATTGCAAAGGAGTTAAGGTTGGTGGTAAAACCAATGGTTCAGGCACTGGTGGTTCAGGGAGTGGTAGTTCTGCCAACTCACTGAAAGGTCAGAATATGTTTAATGAATCTCTTCAGGTTTATTATGTTACATATGTATCTGAATCTAACTATGTGCAGGATGATGATGTTGCGTGGTGGGTTGACTCTAGAGCTACTGTTCATGTGTGCAAAGATAGATGCTGGTTCAAGACTTATGAGTCACTGAATGATGGATCTATTCTTCACATGGGAAATGAGTCAACAGCCCTGGTGCATGGTCGTGGTTGTGTAGATCTTAGTTTTAGTTCTGGAAAGATTGTAACTTTGTTTAATGTTATTCATGTTCCTGATATAAGGAAAAACTTGGTTTCAAGTAGTGTTTTGAATAATCATGGATATAAACAAGTTATTGAATCTGATAAATTTATATTGTCTAAACATGGTGTGTTTATTGGTTTTGGCTATTTGTGTAATCAAATGTTCAGGCTTAATATTGTTAATTCAGCCTTTATGTCAACCTCTAAACTGAATGACTCTACCCTTTGGCATGCTAGACTTGGCCATGTACACTATAAAAGGATGCAAGATATGTCTAAGGATGGGTTAATCCCAGCATTTGACATGGATACTGAAAAGTGTAAGACTTGCATGTTGACCAAAATAACTAAGAAACCTTTTCAGGGTGTAAAACGTGAGACTGAGCTCTTGGAGCTAATACACAGTGACCTGTGTGATTTGCATGCCACTCCCTCTTTGGGGAATAAGAAGTACTTTATGACATTTATTGATGATGCTTCTAGGTTTTGTTATGTCTATCTGTTACATACCAAGGATGAAACATTAGATAAATTCAAAGTATTTAAAACTGAAGTTGAGTTGCAACTTGGGTCCCTGATTAAAAGATTCAGGACTGATAGGGGAGGTGAATACATGGACACTTTGTATTTTCAGTCTGTTGGTATAATCCATGAAACAACTGCTCACTATACTCCTCAACAAAATGGTATCCCTGAAAGGAAAAACAGTGTACTAAAGGAGATGGTTAACTCCATGTTGTTCTATTCAGGGCTAAGTCAAGGGTTCTGGGTGAAGCTATGTTAACAGCTTGCTATTTATTAAATAGGGTTCCCAACAAAAGGAACAAAGTTACCCCTTATGAACTCTGGACTAAAAAGAAACCCAACCTGAGTTATCTCAGGGTATGGGGTTGCAAGGCTGTTGTAAGACTTCCTGATCCAAAATTGAAAACTTTGGGTGAAAGAGGCATTGAATGCATCTTTGTTGGATATGCTGAGCATTCCAAGGCATATAGGTTCTATGTTATTGAACCTACTGAATATGTTTCAATTAACTCAATAATTGAATCAAGGGATGCACTCTTTGATGAGAACAAATTCTCATATATCCCTAGACCAAGTCATAGGATTCCAAATGGAACTAATGACATTGGTGTTTCAGAGATCTCTGATGTGGTTTCTGATGAGGTTGTGGTACAACAACCTGAACCTGAGCTCAGAAAGAGTAAAAGGATCAGGACTCCAAAGTCATTTGGACCTGAGTTTCAATTATATCTAATTGAAGGAACAAGGGATGAGGTGTCTGAACAATACTACTATTGCTTCATTGTTGAGGAAGATCCCAAAACATTTGATGAAGCAATGAAGTCCCAGGATGTTGCTTTCTGGAAAGAAGCAATAAATGATGAGATGGACTCCATCATGGGCAACAACACTTGGGTGTTGACTGATCTACCACCTGGTTGCAAACCTTTGGGTTGCAAATGGATTTTCAAAAAGAAAATGAGGGTAGATGGAACTATTGAAAAGTTCAAGGCTAGACTAGTCATTCAGGGCTTTAAACAAAAGTCATGAATAGACTACTTTAATACTTATGCCCTGTGGCTCGTATCAGTACCATAAGATTGCTGATTTCTTTGGCATCAATTCACAATCTGATTA
Organism: Artemisia tridentata subsp. tridentata; assembly: GCA_021014915.2. Classification (NCBI taxonomy): domain Eukaryota; kingdom Viridiplantae; phylum Streptophyta; class Magnoliopsida; order Asterales; family Asteraceae; genus Artemisia; species Artemisia tridentata. The sequence goes on from CP139503.1 coordinate 320,112,730, forward strand.
TTCATCAGATGGATGTGAAGACAGCTTTCTTGAATGGTGAATTAGATGAGGAGGTTTATATGAACCAACCTCAGGGCTTCATCATGCCTGGCAATGAAAACAAGGTGTGTAAACTGATTAAGTCTTTGTATGTACTGAAGCAGGCACCTAAGCAATGGCATCAAAAGTTTGATGAAGTGGTTTTTTCTAGTGGTTATTTACTTAACCAGTCTGACAAATGTGTATATAGCAAATTTGATGAATCTGGTAAAGGAGTCATCATTTCCCTATATGTTGATGACATGTTGATCTTTGGGACTGACCAAAATCAAGTTAGTCTAACAAAGGAATTTTTGTCATCAAGGTTCTCCATGAAGGATATGGGGGAGGCTGATGTTATCCTTGGTATAAGGATTAAACATGAAAGTAACAAAATTTCTATCTCTCAGTCTCATTACATTGAGAAGGTGTTGAAGAAATTTAATTACTTTGATTGTACTCCAGTGAGTACTCCTATGGATACAAGTGAGAAGCTGATGCCTAATACTGGTAAGGATGTATCTCAACTTGAGTATTCTAGGGTGATTGGCTGCCTAATGTATGCCATGACTTGTACAAGACCTGATATTGCTTTTGCAGTGGGTAAACTGAGCAGGTATACTAGTAATCCTAGTGCTCATCATTGGCAAGCAATTCAGAGGGTACTGAAGTATTTGAAGAGAACTATGGATTATAGTCTCTCATATACTGGTTATCCTTCAGTATTAGAAGGATACACTGATGCAAGTTGGATCAGTAACACTGAAGACAATTCGTCTACTAGTGGCTGGGTATTCCTACTTGGTGGAGGTGCAATTTCTTGGGCATCCAAGAAGCAAACTTGCATCACCAGTTCAACAATGGAATCTGAATTTATGGCTTTAGCAGCTGCTGGTAAAGAAGCTGAATGGTTGAAAAACTTGCTTCTTGAGATTCCATTGTGGCCTAAACCTATAGCACCTATTTCTATCCGTTGTGATAGTGCTGCTACATTGGCAAAGGCTTATAGCCAGATGTACAATGGGAAGTCTAGACACTTAGGTGTCAGGCATAGCATGATTCGTGAGCTTATCATGAATGGGGTGGTATCTATAGAGTTTGTTAGATCTCAACAAAACTTAGCTGATCACTTGACGAAGGGTCTGGCTAGAGACTTGGTTATAAAGTCTGCTAAAGGGATGGGTTTGAAGTCCAACTTAGTCACTGAATGCTAAGACACCCAACTCCCTCCTGAGGAAACTTGGGAGCTAAGTTCAATGTGGAAAGCTGAACATTTAGTGGTCTAGAGCACATGTTTTATAATCATCCCAAGGTTGTGCTCAGAACCTGCTGGGAAAGGAGGATGAAGTCTTTACTTTTTAATGGTTAATTTCTTTGAAAAAGTGCTAAGCATGAGCATAAATAAAGAGGAACCACCTATGTGAATGTTGAAGTTTTGCCGCTTCAGGGAGCTATGGACTTTTGGCTCTTACAACATTTGTGAATTGGATATGGACACATGGCTTATTTAGTGTCAGGAGCATTTAAGTGTTTGAAAACTTGTTGGTAGTTTATCTTCAGTTATTCAAATGGGTTGAAGGGTTCAATTCTTAAAACACCCTGATTCTCGAGTATTTGAACGTGTAATGTACTAAGATGGGAATTCAATCTTCAAGATATTTTCATTTATGCACATGTTTTGTTTTATGTTTAATTTCATGCAAAAGGAATTGTACTAAATTGGGGAGGATTGTTGTAAATTTAGTTCAATTGAGGGATATGATCATACTTGGAAATGGGTTTGGAGGTACGGAGTGTACACCCATTAAGTCCCTGATTACCCTGACTCTTATAGTGGTTCTGAAGTTACTACTGCTTATACTAAGTTTGTACTGCTGGAGCAGAGTTTCTACTGCTAAGCAGAGTTTCTACTGCTAGGCAGAGTTTCTACTGCTAGTACTATATTAGTGCTGCTAGGCAGAGTTTCTACTGCTGGTAATGCAGGAAAGAGTTTGTAACTACTTTGACCTATTTATGGGAAGTTTCAAATTCGTAATTAAGACCATAATTATCTGGTCTTGTAACCACTATGGCTAGAATGGAGGAAAATTATGAGGAGATTAATTGACAAATTAATTCTCATAATTCCATTGACTAGGTTTGAGTAATCTCTAATTTAAATAGAGATAAAAATCATCTGCATGGAATACACAGAAAACATAAACACTTGGATGCACAGGGCTATTGATTTGTGTCTAAATCAATAACATACATTTGGTCTTATCCCAAGTAGATATTCGTGATACCCAGGCATTAGGGTCGAATAGTCTACTTTGAAAAGTGATTACATGATTCCAAGTGATATCCGGTAACCTTGATTGGAACATGTTTAGAACGTTAAATTTTTCTTTTTTGGAAAACGTTTATTTAGAGCTTTCTTTTCGGATATAAAATTATATTCTTCATTATTATATTTAGGTGATGACGTTTGATTTTTATTAATTAAATCATAATTATGTTGAAATACCGAAGTAGGTGTTGATAAGAGATCCAACTCTGAATTTAACGCATCATCATACACTATAGCTGGCAATTTAATTTGAAAAAATCTAAGACCATTAATATTACCGTTATCGAGATGCCGCCTGATCTTACCGTACTTGGCAGTCTCCCAGTTGAAGACTTGATTGTTCCTAAGGGCTCTCTCGGTCTCATATTGAATATATTCTTCCATAGTAACATCCGGTCCATCCATTTCCTAAAATAAATTTTCTAGGGCCACATATAGAAAGGGCGAAACACACAGATAAAAATAAATCTAAGCACACTCAAAACAGATAAAACGCAGAAAATAAACTAAACCAAAAACACAAAATTACCTAAAAAAAATAATCTAATCTAAAACACAAAATCTAAATTAAAATATCAATTAAACAAATTCACTCACTGGCAACGGCGTCAAAAACTTGATGCGTGTCGTTGGGTATAGGTAATTATATTATCAAGTTTTACTATTTATATTTTTCCGCCTTTACCTATAAACTAACACTAACGGACGGTGTACCCGATCAATTGTAGGTTCGTTGGTAAGTAGGGTATCGATCACCTTAATCTATCGGTATTCTAATTATCTATGTTAACCTAATTAAATCCTAAACTAATGCTATAGGGGGTTTTCAGCCTGAGAGACTGGCACGAGTTTTGGTTTAATCTAATAAAGCGATAAATAAAACTAGTAACACACACTAGTAGATAAATAAACGATAAAGAAGAGGTCAAGCTCAAATGTAATAAAAAGTATTAACCAAGTTACTCAAATAAATGTCAGATTTATCTAAGTGTGCAATGATTGTACTACATTCGTTGGTCGTTTTCTAATGAAAGCTAGGTGGTACTTCTCCCTAAACTCGAAGTTTATATATCAGTTAATCCTGTCACAATCAACCAAACCCGCATAAAGTCTCACCGTTGATTATAATCTATCTCGGCTACGATATCGCGACTAAGGCGAACAACGAGGCTTTACAAACTTATGGCCTAATAGTTATCTTTATACTAGTAGCCTATTATCCACTTAACCACTAAAGGAAACAGAACTTTATCTATATTTCAAGAACTATTATTCACTTAACCAATAGCAGAAACAGGACGTTGTTTATAGTACTAGTGATCAAGTCATAAAGATAAGCAATATGTAATATCTATCCCGAATTCTAGTTCATCATCCACTTAACGAGATTACAGCTAATAGTGCAACAGGACTTTATCTATAGATCTAAACCTAATTAAAAATCTAGTCTATTATCCACTTAACACAATACCAAATAACACGAGACATGACTTAATCAATGAACATAGCATCAATTGAATGACAGATCAAAACATAATCAAGCACATAAATGTGTATCAAGTGATAAACATAATCAACATGCAACGAAAGAGTAAACAATCGATATAAACAAATCAAAACATTATATTATCATAAACTTGGCTAATACCTACAGGTATTAGCCCATAATCTCAGTAACAAAACACAAAATCATATTCAGAACGATTAAAGTAGAATTCATAATGAAAACAATACGCTAACCGAACGATTATAACGGAGTATAATGATTACTAGAGTTTTCCTATGGAATGAATGCACTAGCAGGACCTTGTTGTCTTTTAAAATCGCCTGGAAATCATACTTGGTGGTTAAAAGCTCTCTGAAAATCGAATGTTAGGTTTTCTATATAGTCTTCGAAAACGGGTCGATACGACGTATCGGGTGAGACTGATACGGCGTATCGAGGTAACTTAGAGTGGGGTACAAGATTATAATATTCCAGAATATTCATCAACTGCCATCCAATACGGCGTATCGTTGCACATGGATACGGCGTATTGGAGTCTCCCCGTCATGGATGTCTTGTGAAGTTAGGGCTTGGATATGTCGTATTGCTGACGTGAATACGGCGTATTGATACTAAAACGTGCTTGTTCTTCTTGTTGACCAAAGTTTCATATACGACGTATTGTAGAAGTGAATACGGCGTATACTTCAAAGTCAGGCAATGGTCTTGAATTCGTCTAAGTCTCGGGATACGCCGTATCTATCTAGAATGATACAGCGTATTCATTCTCAGTTCAATAGACTTTCTTGTACTTCATCGATTTAGCTCCAAAACAGGTTCTTTATGCCAACTTTCACCAATTGCTCGATAATGACTGAGATTTACAGAAATAAACGATTAAGTATCAATTCTCATATAAAATGATATAAAACGAGCAAAATAAACAGGATAAATGATGCTATAATTTAGTCGTTATTTGATGTCATCAGTGCCAATCTCTTTAGTGTTCTATTCTATAAGAAAATCAGCATGATATGTCGGAAGCCTTCTGTTTCTCTTAGTTTGCATAAGAGTCGGTACTCAAATGAGTGGTTTTTAGCATATTGGGCACTTAAATATTGTTGGAATTTTAATATCATGACAAGATCATAAATTAAACACAACACATCAAAGTATAGCGGAAGCAATTAGGAACATAATAACATGTAATTTAATTAACCAAAACTTAAAGTGAACGTACCTTTTGATTCTAGCAAAACAAGAATCAATTCCAAGCTAGCAATTGAGATGAACCCTAATTAGGGTTTATATGGATTATAAGAATTGCCGCTTATCTTTTTGCAATTCAATCCAAGATGTAAACAATAGTGTGTTTACACCACGTTCTTGTACACACGTACAAGAACCTTTTGTGTTATTGTAGTTCTCGATCACAGAAACCAAAGGAAAAGAATAAACCTTTTATCTATCCATGCACATGCATTATACACGCATGCATGTATATATTGTTTCTGTGATTATTGTCGAGAAGTACTAAGGAGGAAAAGCAAGTGTTGTTTAGGTTTTGGATTTAATGTGTGTACAAGAGATCACAAATTAAAATCCTTGACTTTGCTTTTATAGAATACAAAACTTAGGGAACAAGTTAGGTCTAGGGTTGGGTTAGAAACCCTTGGCCGATCGGATCTAAGAGCCCACAAGGGTTCTAGATCTTACTTGTTCTCTATTTTTTATCCATGGTCCTTATCTTTGTACGTTAGTCAATTTTCGTTAATTACTAACGTTTTTTATTTGTTTTGTGTAATTAATAATTAAATATAACTTTTTATATTAAATTATTAAACTTTAATTCTCATACGTAAAGTGTGCAATCCCATGGTCTCGAGTTCGATTCTAGTCATATACATATTAATATTTGTCCATAACTCTAACAGCTCCCACTTGGACATCTATTAATAGTATAATGACATTGGTTAGCGTCTAGCAACACGCCAATGCCCCTAGTACAACTCGAGGGAGGTCTCCTGGAAAAACCTTTAATGATTCATCATTATTATCATCCTTTTGTTTCTAATACTACGTTAATAAAGATATGGATCTAAGTCATTCTTTATTAACCATTATGTTTCTCGTTGTTTACGATTGAGCAAGATTACCAAAACATCTGAACGTATCCCAGATAGACTTTGGGTGTGGCCACACAAACATCTTGTCAACCCTACGAGGGGCCCAGCAGTATTAAACTTCAAAACAAATTTGAAGGAACAAATTCTTTCTTGACTACAAGCAAAACCCATGAACTTTGCAACACTTCTGAAAACAATCCTTATAACTACCAGTTACGGATAGCGGTAAATTGCTTCACAGAAATGCACTACATTCATGACAGTTATCTGGTATCTCAAGTCTGAGGATAACTATTTTCATGATTTACTTAATGACAAGATCCACAAGTAAAATCATGTAGTTGGGATAAGTCCTATATTCAATTCATTGAATGCATGTGAAATTGGTATGTCAACGCATCAATATACTTTCAAGTATATTCTAACCAATACTCAGATTTGTCTTAATTTAATGATATTCCCATATCATTAATTGACAACGGACATTTAGAATAACATAAGTTATTCACGGATTTAAACATGCAAATATAGGATACAATCTATTATTAATGAAAACAAACGTACCAAGTACTTTAATTCATTATAAATAATAATTGCTTAATATCCCTTATCCAAATACTAAATAGATCAATGCATGATAATTCTAGTTAATGAATTATGCCTCAAGTCATGTCAATCATACTTGTTGATAAGGCATAAATCAACTAACGTTGATCTATAGAAATTTTGAGAATACTTATTTCAAGAATTCAATTAGTGAAGTTCTTGAATGTGTGTATTCAACTATCTTGATATTGCCACATAATATTTCATAAATGATGCGACATCCTCAATCACCAATTTATGACAATCAAACTTTCAAACATTTTAAAGTTTAAAGTATTCTAATTCTTTAATGTATAATGCAACTATGCTCTTAGTTGAGCACAACTAGTTCACATGGCCATTAACAAGAATAAAATCCTTCCATGACTAGTATTGAGTGGCATCTCAATTAAATCAGCATCATTGTATACAGACCACAATATGCTATTTAAAATTTCCGTAAGCTTAATTTCCATTGTGTAATGTTTGATGCATTCCAATTTGTTATCGGCTATAACATTTACGCAACAATTTTGCCATATTGTTTATACTTAGAATTTAGGAGCAATTCCAGGTTGAGGATCGTTATTCTAAGTCCAAACATATTTCATTACACAAGTTATCTAATAACTTTTAATTAGATATCAAATGTTGTTAAATCATCTTGCATTCAAGCATGATACAACAATAACATGATGTACACGAAAAATCCTAGAGTCAAACTTAGATTTCATTCATGTTCTATCATATTAAAAGATATATATATCCATTTAGATTTTCTAAATGATATATCATGTTCTATTAGATTTATTTACCGCATATGTTTATAATAATAAACTTATATTCTAAGGTTATATGTTTTTATCCTAAATCTTTAAGTGAAGTTTCATTCCAAATTAAGACTTAACATTTTAACTTATATGGAATGTTACTTTCTATATGTTATACAACATATATGATTTAAGAAAATAAACATAATACTCCCACTAGCTTTCAGGAATACTTAGGAATTATCTTATTTTAATTATTAATTCAAAACTTGAATTTAATATTTAAACATAAGAATTATCTCCTAGATGCTTGCATTAATTCATTCATGAATTATTGCACTTTGTACACTTCCAAAGATTATTTGAATTCAAATACTCCTTTTGATTACGTATCGTCCTTGTGGAAAACTAGAAGGGGGGGTTGAATAGTTTTACGTCTTTCTTAATTTATAAAAACTTTGCTTTCAAAAAATTCGATTATAGTTTATGTGAATTCAACACTTGAACTATATGAACAATTCTATCTAACTAACTAAGCAAATATAATGTAAGTATTAAAAGTAATGAAAGAATAGAGTTAGAAAGATCAAACCACAACACAAGGATTTATAGTGGTTCGGCTACGAAGCTCCTATTCGCCCTACTCCACTCCCCGAGTCACCTACTCGAGAGTTTTCTTCACTATGTCAACAAACTCCCTTGTGGCGGAGAAACCTTACACACCTTTGCTTACACCATTTAACGACACCAAGCAAAATGTCGAGTTCTAATAATAGCTAGAACCAATCCCACAACTCTTCACAACTTCTACACTACTTGTACACACCACTACTTCTTCACTACTTCTCACTACTTCACTACTTCACTACTTCTTCTTCACAACACTACTTTTACTCCACCTAATTCTACTTATTACAAGCACAACACAACTTTACAAATGATTTACACAATCTACAAAACTAATCTACAATACTTCTTGACTTGATGTTGAAGGAGTATTCTTCTCTTGCATTTTGAGTGGTAAAGGCTTGGATCACTTGAAACAAAGACTTATAATCTTATGATCAAAGGATTTAGAAGGATGTTTAGAAAGGATTGGGACTGAAAATTTTCGTGCAAAAGGTGAGAAAAAATAGCAGAAATGATCCAGTATTTATAGGCAAACATTTATGGCAACAGGAGCGTGCCGGCCCCTTTAAATGGTGGCCGGCCCCCTTAAAATTAAGGGGGCGGGCCGCCCTCCTGTAACGGCCATAAATCTTTGTCTTTTCTGGTGAAAGTTTATTTGGTGAAAAACTAACTGATTTTGGTTAAAAATTTGAATTCATATTTATGTTATGAATTAAACATTTTCCTTTAATTACCAAAAGTGTTTTTCAAAAATATATAAGATGTTTATATCATTTTATAAACTTTGTAGTGTTTAAATAAAAATCCCTTTGATCATAAAATGTATTAGACATTTGTTTATTCATACCTTAAGTGATTTTGTTGGATGATATGATATTTGTAACTAAATACTTGTTTACGTAATAATTTTACGTTTAATGTTTTGTATTTTGTGAACGTCAAAACATAGGGATATCGAAAAATATTAATAACGTTTTTATGCATTATTTATATCAACAATCTCCCCCTTTTTGATGATTACAAAATCTAAACTCATTAAAACAAAAATTAAGATATATACAAGTATTTAGTGAGTTTATATCATTTCTCCCCCTTTTTGTTAGCATCAAAAAGGTTATCCCGACGAATTAGATCTCCCCCCTGACGTATACTCCCCTTCGTTCGAAGGTCATGAGAGAAATCGAGATATGGAATGCTTGCAAAAATATTTAGAGCACAAGCAATATATATATATATATATATATATATATATATATATATATATATATATATATATATATATGTGGAACAAATAGATATATATATAACAAGCAATTAGATCATGAAATCATCATTTCTACTAAAAGTTAACATGGTTACAAGCAAAATGCATCCAATGATACTAGAAATCCAACCAACTAATGCCTTAAGGGCTTACAAAGCATACATAATTAAACAAACAAACAAGCAACCAAAGCTCCAATATTAATGTTGTCCTAGAGCTTGCCATCAAAATGGTTGAAACAATTTTATTTTCTAAACATGAAACATGTTTAGTTTGGAGGAAGTGATGGTGAAGATGGATATGATGGTGGTGGTGGAGGTGTGTTTGTTGTTGGTGGTGGTGGAGGTGTGGTTGATGTTGGTGGTGGTTGATGGAACAAATTTTCAATATATGAAAACATATATTGTAACTCATCTCTTAGTCCAAAGATGATAGTTCGGTTATGGATGCAACAAAGACACGTGTCACCATGGGCTTCAAGTAAGCTCCATGGGATGGGATTGAAGTTTGGTGGATTGATTGGTGATGAGGAGAAGTGTGCATCAAGAGGTGTTATGGGTGACAATGAAAGGGTTATGTCTAAGGATGCATTTTCAATGGTGGGTTGTGGTGGTGGTACCCTTGGTGGAGGTGACAAGTGGGTGTTGATATAGTCATTGATTGATGATGATGATGATGGAATGGAGGAGGTAGAAGTTCTATGAGTTGATGGTGTTTTGGAAGGTGCATTAGGAGCACTAGGAGATGAGCATTGAGGTGGTGGTGATGGAGTGGTGTTATCTTCATTAGTAAGGTCAATGAAGAGTTGTTTTTGGTGGTATGATGACAAGTTTTTGTTTCTTGGCTTTGTTGGAGATGGTGGTTCTTGGTGATGACATTTTGACTTGGTTGAATTTGATGAAGGTGAATGATGATGGAGTGTGAATTAAACATGTATGGGTATTTTTATAGGATGAAATCATGTTTAGATATGGAATTAAGTTGAAAATACATAGTTAGATTCCAAATTCAGTTTGGTTTTTAAGGGAAATGGTAGCTGGGACTAGCAAAAGGAGTCACAAGATGCAAAAGAAAACAGTGTAAAAACTGTTCCAGGTGGCCGGTCCCCTTAAATAGTGGCCGGCCCCTTTAAATTTAAGGGGGCCGCCCTTTGTATTTAAGGGGGCCGCCCATCTGGTGATGTGCCAGACGACCAAAATTTGAAAAATTTCTGGAAATGGTTTATTTTTGTTTTGTGTTAGCAGCAAGCTCTATTTGAACATTTCATATTGGTTTTGGTCTATTAGAAAAGCAAGTAAAGCATATATATAACCATATATTAGTCATGCAATCATATGTTTAATCCAAAGAAAGATACATGCATATTAAAGTTATCATTCTAAAATATCATAATCCATAGCAAGTCACAAACATTTCCGAATATAAATCGGAAATATAGCACATAATCAACAAATATTCATAACTAAATATCACATAATACTAATTTTTCAACAATCATAAACATAAAAGTGCAAGCCAATCCCTCAATCTTTATCACTTCTTATTCTCTCCGAACACCCCTTTAAACGCCTTGGCAAAAGACTTGAAGCCTCCTCGCATCTCTTCATGCATTCTTTGCATTTGGTCGAGCAACTTGGTTTGTCGCTCAAATAGTACTTCGTCGGTTCGTGAGGAAGGAGATGGTGGTTGGTATTCGGAATTGTCTAGATCCTCTAAATCATCAACAAACGTAGTGGGAGATGGGGTACTAACACGTTGAGTGTCTTCCTCCTCATCGTCATCCTCTAGACGAGATGATGAACCATGGAAGCTAAAACGACGAGATTTACCCTTATCACTACGAGTTTTGCAGGCTTGTTTAAGAACGAGAGGACGCAAGGTCGGATAGATGGATTGATAGACACTATCATCTAGATCGGGATAGTGTTCTATGACATGTCGGTAAAGACGAGTGAGGAACATGCCATACGGAAGATTAGCTTTAGGAGTAGCTCTTGCACATTCGATACGCTTGATAAAGAAATAAGCCAAATTGTATGGTTGTTCGGCAACAACACAATACAACATGTGAGCGAGGCTAGCCGGGAGATGATCACGGTGGCCTCCGGTACCGAACGCATTCTCGTGAATGAGTTCTTCCTAACGCTTCATGTCGGGGCTTAATTCTTTGAGGAGAATTTGATTTTCAAAAATAGAGACATTTTTTGACTTGATTTTTCGGGTGGTAGTTTCACGTCCCAACCCGAGCATTTGACGAATTTCTCCGGGAGATGGAATTTCGGAGAAGTAAGGACCAAAAGTTGGTCGACAACGTTGGAGAGCACCAAGATCCCATTCATTTGTGAATACGGATTGACCGGTAAAAGGAATTTGGAGGATTTGACCAAACTGTGCAAGAGTGAGAGTTATGAATTCATTTTGAATCATAAAGGAAATGAGAATGCAACCAAAGTCATCGGTTTGAACCGTGACTTGGCTATAAAAGTCGAGAATGAAACGGGGAATGATGGGTTCATTGATTTGGTAAAGACACTCGAAGCGAATATTTGTGAATAGACGTTCAATGAAATCGGATTGATAATAAGCTTGATCTACGACACGACCTTCATGAATGTTTCTATCTTCGATTTGACGATAGATACGAGCAATGGAAGGAGAGGTAGTGGGAAGTTGAGAGACTTTTGGAATGTAGGATTTGGTGTTGGAAATATCACCGATGATAGCTTTGGGCATTTTTACCTAAACACGATAACAATAAGATAAAATCAAAATAAGATCAACATTAAAATATAATGCATATGTTGTTATGAAATATGTGGAACGTAAACATACTTTGACTCTAATACCTTAAGCCTAAGAAGTAGTTTACTATGTTCCTTATTTTTATTTTTAACTCGTTTAAGAATATATTTTACAATGTTTAGCAAGTAGTTATGGGATAATCCAAACGCTCCTTTAAACATCTTAATATATCTTGAAACTTTGCTAGATATACATTAGATTGTATAACTTGCTATTTCTTACGAGTTTATTATGCAAGTGATTTGTTTTGAAAAAGATGGTTTATATTTTGACTCAAAAATACCGTTTTTCTAGTTAAACCAAATGCTTCCTTATCTAGGAAATTTACTACTAAAATGTCAATATATATATGAATTATATATCTTGAAAACTCTAAATTACTAGTTTTATGTTTATAATCATGACAATGTATTGTAAAAATTATATCGACTTAATTTTGATAACTTTTGGACACAATCCAAACACCCTCTTATCGTATACACAATTAATTTTAATGAATCGAAAAATATATTTTCATGATTTACAAGTTATGAAAACATAATGTGATTAGTTTTATCAAGTTTTTATGGCATTGTTCAACAATGTATTTAAGAAAAATTTCGGAATAGATAGTATGAATTTTTTTTCAAAAATTTTCAACAAGTGGGTTTATGATTATTGGTTTTTATTGTTGATTATGCGTTCTAATCCTATGGGAATCATTTAGTTATGGAAATCCTAGACTCAATTGAAAGAGAAAAGTGAAATTGAAGAAATTGAAATAAAATGCTTAATCTTGATTATGACCAAATTTGATGAAATTAGATGAAATGTGTTATGAAAAACTTACAATACTTGTTGCTAATCGTGTTATAGGTATTTGCCCCTTGCGAATCAAGCTAGATTAGGTGATTTGAAAGTGGATTTTTGATGTTTTTGGGTTTATGGTTCGTTCACAGCAGCAGCAAAAGGGAGATGAGTGAAAAAATGGAGTGTTTGGCAAAGGGAACAAAAAGAAAAACGGAGAGAGAGAATCAGATGGCCGGCCCCCTTAAACATTAAGGGGGCCGCCCCTTTTAGGCTGCCGATCCCCTTAATTTTAAGGGGGCCGTCCGCCAGAGCTTGGATTTTTCGCGGCGTTGTTTCTGGAAAGAACAAAATATATATATATATATATATATATATATATATATATATATATATATATATATATATATATATATATATATATATATATATATATATTAGATTTATATTTAATCAAAAATACGTTGGAGATTATTCGCATGAAAGGAATTACTTGACACTTTTATTTGACATTTCGTCAACTAAAATTTTCTTGATAATTTTGGATAAAATTAATCAAGCCGTCAAGTCAACAAGGGAATTGTGGAAGGTATATATGTGTATATATATATATATATATATATATATAACATGGGTTTATAAGACGAGAATGTGAGAGGGAGACGAGCGCAAAAGACGATGGGAGTTTGTTTCATTCATAGATTGATCAACTCATTTCTCTTCATCAACATGAGTATCGTTGAACGTTATAGTTCAAGAAGGCCAAAAGGGGAAAAAGAAAAGGTTCGTAAACGAACAATTTCTTGTTCTAGAAAATCAACAAATGAATTTTCTAGGTTATAAATTCTTATAAGTTATTAAGTATATATATATATATATATATAAGTATATGTATATGTATAATAGCTATGAAAAACTACAAAATAAGCCTTAACATATATAAACTAGATACTAAACCAAGCATGCAATCTTGACATGAAAATTAAAAGAGATGTGTACCTTTTTGTCTTCAATATGCTTTTCTTCAAAGTCTTCAAAAGATTTAATGATCTTGTGAAAGCGGATAAATTTCCAAGCTTGTATGACGAATTCATCTCGTTGGTCCCCATTGTCTCATTTGACCAAAATTGTTTGGTCCGAACATGTTATGTATTTGACTTGGGTGTATATATGGTGGAATCATTCCCCAGGGATTGAAGTTCCACATTTGATGATTGTTGTTAAAGTTTTGTCTATTTTGGTTTACTCTAGGTTGAGGAGTTTTGGACCTAGGATGAGGACTACTTGGTTTTCTAGGTGGTGGAGTTTTAGATCTTATTTTTTGTTTAAAGGGCTCGGCTTCGGATTTTAAAGATGATTTACGAAAACTTTTAATTTCTTCATCACTAGCAATAGGTACTAATCTATCTTTTAAAAGTATGTACTTAGGTTTTGATTCTAAAGGTTTTAATTCACTAGTTTCAGTTTCGAATTTTACACTTTTTGTTTCACTAGTTGATGCTCCAGTTGAGTTATATCCTAAGCCGGTTTTATCTCCGGATATTCTTTGAGTACTAATTAATTTCCTAAGTGATTGACTACTATTTTCGAATTTCTCTAGTTTAGTAATTTCTTCCTTAAGTTGTTCATTCTCATTTTTAACAACTAAACATTTTTTACATTCAATAATACTTTCTTTACCTTTTTCTAAGTTGTGTATCTTAATTTTTAATTCAAGTATTTCATCTTTTAATTGGTTGTTAGTGTGTTTTAGTAGTTTATTTTTAGCCATGACTTTATGTCCTAGTTTGCATAACCTACTATATTCGCTATCTAAGTCTTTTTCATCTAAAGATAAATTTTCATCCCTATAATATTCAGTTTCGGAACGTACCTCATCGGATGCCTTTGCCATGAGACACTTTTCTTCTCTTGTTGTCTCTTTCTCATCATTGTCACTATCGCTCCATGCTCCTCCTACAAAGGCCTTGTGATTTTGATTTCTTGACAATTTCGGACATTCTCCAATAAGATGATTTGGATCTCCACACTTGAAGCACTTTCTTTCACTTTTGCTATTCTTGTCGTCCTTGTTTCTTTGGGATGATTTTCTTTCATCATATGGTTGTCTAACGTATCTTCCTCGTCTCTTAAAGAATTTCTTGAAATCTCTTACGGCCATAGCGTACTCTTCATCGTCGCTTTCGGATGTTGAGCATTCTTCGTCGCTAGAGTCCTTTTTAGCTTTTAACGAAATTGATTTGCTTTGCTCCCTTTTTCCCTTGACCATTTCGGAGTCTTTCTTTATTATCACTTCATACACTTTCAAGTTTCCAATTAACTCGTCAAGTTGTAGAGTGGATAAGTTCTTTGACTCCTCAATAGCCGTCACCTTAGCACGCCACTTCGGATGGAGAGCCCTAAGAAATTTTCTTACAAAATTCTTGCTAGAAAAATTCTCATCAAGTGCTTTTAAACTTGTGATGATTGTGTTAAATCTAGCAAAAGCATTATCTATTGATTCCTTTTCCGGAATCGTAAATTGTTCATATTCTTGTACAAGAAGATCTATTTTATTATCTTTGACTTGACTATTACCTTGGTGAGTGATTAGTAACGAATTCCAAATTTCTTTTGCGGTTTTACACATAAAAATTCTTTCATATTCTTTGCGTGGTAACGCATTATAAATCACCATTTTAGCCTCATTATTTTTAGCAAGTTTCTTTTTCAAATCATCGTTTTGTTTTTCAAAAGGTACATTTTCATCCCTTTTAATTTCGGGATTATTTTGTATAGTAAGAAAATCACCATTAGTAATAACATGCCAAAGATCTAGATCCTTTGATTTCATATAAGTTTCGAATCGATTTTTCCAATAAAGAAATCAATCACTTTCAAATAGTGGTGGTCTTTGCATAGATTGCCCTTCTAAATATTTTTCCGATTCCATAGATCGATTCAAGTTTTAAAATACAATTTATTTTAAAATTATTGTTTGACGTGGCTCTTGATACCAATTGTGGAAAACTAGAAGGGGGGTTGAATAGTTTTACGTCTTTCTTAATTTATAAAAACTTTGGTTTCAAAAACTTCGATTCTAGTTTATGTGAACTCAACACTTGAACTATATGAACAATTCTATCTAACTAACTAAGCAAATATAATGTAAGTATTAAAAGTAATGAAATAATAGAGTTAGAAAGATCAAACCACAACACAATGATTTATAGTGGTTCGGCTACAAAGCTCCTCTTCGCCCTACTCCACTCCCCGAGTCACCTACTCGAGAGTTTTCTTCACTATGTCAACAAACTCCCTTGTGGCGGAGAAACCTTACACACCTTTGCTTACACCGTTTAACGACACCAAGCAAAATCTCGAGTTCCGATAATAGCTAGAACCAATCCCACAACTCTTCACAACTTGTACACACCACTACTTCTTCACTACTTCTCACTACTTCACTACTTCACTACTTCTTCTTCACAACACTACTTCTACTCCACCTAATTCTACTTATTACAAGCACAACACAACTTTACAATTGATTTACACAATCTACAAAACTAATCTACAATACTTCTTGACTTGATATTGAAGGAGTATTCTTCTCTTGCACTTTGAGTGGTAAAGGATTGGATCACTTGAAACAAAGACTTATAATCTTATGATCAAAGGATTTAGAAGGATGTTTAGAAAGGATTGGGACTGAAAATTTCGTGCAAAAGGTGAGAAAAAATAGCAGAAATGAGCCAGTATTTATAGGCAAACATTTCTGGCAACAGGAGCGTGCCGGCCCCTTTAAAATTAAGGGGGCCGCCCTCCTGTAACGGCCAGAAATCTTTGTCTTTTCTGGTGAAAGTTTATTTGGTGAAAATCTAACTGATTTTGGTTAAAAATTTGAATTCATATATTTGTTATGAATTAAACATTTTCCTTTAATTACCAAAAGTGTTTTTCAAAAATATATAAGATATTTTTAACATTTTATAAACTTTGTAGTGTTTAAATAAAAATCCCTTTGATCATAAAATGTATTAGACATTTGTTTATTCATACCTTAAGTGATTTTGTTGGATGATATGATATTTGTAACTAAATACTTGTTTACGTAATAATTTTACGTTTAATGTTTTTGTATTTTGTGATCGTCAAAACATAGGGATATCGAAAAATATTAATAACGTTTTTATGCATTATTTATATCAACAGTCCTCGCTCAAGTAATCACTCAAAAGGAGTTTTGATATTCCATTGTCATTTTTCATATTAATGAAAATAGGTATGACAATTACCATCTTAATATATTTAATGTGCTTATGAAAGAGTATTCAATCATAGTTAATTGCTTAAGTATGATTAATAATCTTGTTATAAGATATACAATAAATATGTGTACAATATTGTCCATATGATTTCTACATAAAGATTTAAACCACTTGGGTTTTCCATCTTTTGAAGAAACTCATTTTCATTCTCTAGTCTAACTTTAGAATTCAAGATAAACCAAATTTCCAAAATTGATTATCCTGATGGACAACATCTTTTTATTCATAGCATGAGTACTTTACCCAATTCAATATTTGGTAACGTATCATAATGATTATCAGGTTTACCATAATCCTGTTACTCATATTCCTTAGCATATTAATCAAATATCTAAGATATCCTTGCGGATCTATGAATGAGAATTCCATCATCTTGAGGTTTAACATTTACATGTCTAACCTCATCATGACATTCACTAGTGTATTTTTAGAAGATTATGTATCTTGTAATTTTATCTTTTCAAGATAAAAACTCCCACTTGCCTTTTGCAATTTATAGACTATCTATAAATACTTAGCAAGTAGAACAACACCAAATTGTTCTCTTTTGGGACATTACAAATACTCATTGACAGTTTCTTACTTTTAGTTTGTTAACATCCTACTTCATAAGTTGTTTAACAAATTCTGAACTTTAATTTTTAAGACTTAATGTGATTCATCACATTCTAATGGTGTCTTATAAATCTTCTAGGAGTCTAATTGAGTATATTCAATCCATACTCAATTTTCTAACCTTGATAACTTTTAGAAGAAAATAAGTTATAGTTATCTTTAATCAAACAATATCAATAAAGTTTGATTTTCCTAACTGAACATACCATAAACTTGTGGTACTTCATTAGAACTAATATTGTGAGATAATCTAACAATATGTAAGATAACAATGTTCCTTTTGGCATACCTATTTACCAACTAAGTCAACTTAATGGTATAATAGTATTTTCAAGCCAATTGCATGCTTTATAACACAAGTACTTTTGACAAGTCACTTCATGTCCACATCTCATCAAAAGATATAAACTGTTATAATCCCATTATACGTTATTAATCATTGATCAACTCAATGACTTCTTGTATATGTCTTAATTAAAAAACATAACAATTTAACGTCTTACTTTATTATAATTAGTCTTGTAAGACTTCATGTTTATAAGAAGATATAAACATGTATAACTAAAGTAATCTTGAACACCACCATTTGGTTTCAGTAGTAATTTCAAGTTAATTTAATTTACTTCATTTATTTATGACATTCCAAAAATACATAAATATTTTGATGTTGAAGTAGTCTATGTTATCATCATGACACTTGTACTAATAGATGTCTAATTTAGAAACTATAAATTCTCCATGTACGGTCTCACGTAATCATGGAAATTCATCTTGTTGTTGTAATCTAGTCAAGGTCTCACTTAAGCTAAAGTTCAACACCAAGTGTTTCTCGAATTAGATGTGTATTAGTCATATTAAAACGTTAGTCTCTTTCAAGAGAATCCTTTAAATCATATTCCTATGTGTTGTACCTTGCACACAATTATAAGATTTCTCCCACTTGTGCATGGAACAACATCATGTACCAAATAAACAACACGCACATGTTTGTTAATCAATATGATTGTGTCATTTGCATAACTAGTAGATATAGAGCTACTTAATCAACAAGGAAACGCACATGACTATCCTTGAAAATATTAGTGTCTATATTTGGAAAGTAATTATCTTGAGACATTCAAGAGATAATGTAGATGACTACCAAGCTAAAAAACTTGTAGCTCCCACTGAATTAGAGATCATTACTATAATTCCTTATTCAGTAATTACAACACAATACTCCCACTGAATTAGACAACATTATAAGTGTTTCATAAGTAGTGAAAGAAAATAGTGTGCTATTCACTTTCCTACATCTTTAAGAAAACCCATTCGTAACAATTACTTAGGTATTGAAGGATTGTATTCTACTATGTATATGATGGACTATCCACATTTAGACTAAATGTGATTCATCACATTCCAAACTATTAACTTGAAAAATTGAGCATGCAATTTCTTCCTTAATAGGTCTACCATTCCAACAATTGTATGTAGTACCTATAAATGGTCAAATCAAAACGACTAGATAAAATATTCTAGTTTTTCTTTTACCATTTTTCGGTAATTAGTCTAGCTTCTAATTTAATAACTCATAAAATGTGCAATAATCTTAACTATTAAAGTTTGCTATGAGTTATGCATTTAGAATTTAGACAATTCTAATTTTCCTATCATACCTTTCTCATTCATGAAAAGGAATAGGATTAAGTCTCACGCTTCTCTTATGAAAAAAGACTAGGTTTATCCTTTTAGTAAAATTGACTCTAGCCAAAACCCCTACGGGTGTAGATCAATTTACCAATAAAAGAATATCACACGTTTACGGTTTAATGTTGCATTTAATACATTTAAAAGAATTTACAAAATTCAATTTAGTATTTTTGATAATTAAATCTTTAAGAAAATAAAATACCCGTTGGTAAATATTCATATAAACCATAGTATTTTCTTAAAGCTAGGATCCTAATTGACATAGTTCCATTACATCAGTTGATCTGCTAGTAATGAAAGTATTCAACAAGGTAATCTGTCGAACAATAATTGGCAAACAATTTCCAATTCCTAGATCATTATGGGATTTACATTTGCCAAATAACAATTTGCAAAGTAAGCATGTTTCATCCCATCTCATGCCTTAAGTTCTAGGTCTCACTAACAACTTAATTAAGTCGTCTAACTTAGAAACTGCAAATTCTCCATGTGTGGTCTCACGCACACTCGGAAATTTACCTTGTCATTAAATTTTGGTCAAGGTATCACTTATTCCAAATATTTAACTTCAAGTGTTTCTTATAGTTAGATGGCATTAAACTTAAATTTTTAGGGTACTAATTTTGATGTGATAATCAAAAAATATGTACGAAGATGCATGCACTCATCTTTGTATCATAAAATTTACAAAACCATTTTTATTTACCAATTCACTAAGATTAAATCAAAAACTTGTTACTTGAGGTATTGGGTTCACCAATTAGAGAAGTACCTCCAATTATCGCCCACTATATCCTACTCTTACAAGAGTCATAAAGACCCAAGTTATTCGGATAATTACCACAAAAGTGGCGCGTGGAATTGAGGTAAATCACCCTTAAGATGATATTGTACGTAAAATAGTGATATAGGTAAGTCTAATTTGACGCACAAGCGAGCGTAGAAACTCGGTAGGCTCTAGGCTCTTAAAAAAACCCGTTTCTACTAGAACTCACCACACAGTTTGTCAAACTTCGGTCCGCCTTTCACACACTATTTGTACAAAAACATCAATCAAGCAAAAGTTTATGACTTTAGTCTTAAAAACATGTAATAAATCATGAATCTTGCTAGTCTCGCCTGAGAGCGAATTACCGTGCGAAGCGAACCACTATCGGCACATAAGACTTTGCAAGATTCATAATTTATCACATCAAGTTTCACCATTATTTAGTCCATTTATTTTCTATTCAAAAATTACCCTTTTTTGCTTACAACGTGTCATACAAATTAAACAAAAAACAAGTAATAATAAAAATAAACAACTAAACAACGCACATAATCTTAACAATTAATTTATGTAAACAATTAGCCACATGCAATCCTTATTCGATAAACCCTATTAAAATCAATTCTAAGTGTATTATGTACATATTCAACTAAGGCTCTCTCTTCAAAGGAAGTAGATCCACATGCATCGACGAATCGATTGCGTAAGCCATAATTAAATATATACCATATAGCACAAAATTGATTCATTAATTAATTGAGGTCTTCCCCAATTTTAGATCTATCAATAATTACATGTGTCAAAACAACTTAACAATTAATATAAACATAATCCATGATGAACATGCATGTTTCATCATGGATCCATAACAATTATCATACAAATCACAAGATACGCAACACATAAACATGTTAAACCTAGGGTTCCTAATCAAATTAATCAATACCAAAAACCCTAAATTAATTTAAAAAGGTAATCGACCCTATATAAAAAATTAGGGTTTTGGATTCTAAACCCTAAAAAATCGCCCAACATGTATAAAACACAATCAAGATTCGTTTTTTTTATGCGTTTTAGTAATTAATTACACATTAACCTGTCTCTGATACCACTGTTGGAATTTTAATATCATGACAAGATCATAAATTAAACACAACACATCAAAGTATAGCGGAAGTAATTAGGAACATAATAACATGTAATTTAATTAACCAAAACTTAAAGTGAACGTACCTTTTGATTCTAGCAAAACAAGAATCAATTCCAAGCTAGCAATTGAGATGAACCCTAATTAGGGTTTATATGGATTATAAGAATTGCCCCTTACCTTTTTGCAATTCAATCCAAGATGTAAACAATAGTGTGTTTACACCACGTTCTTGTACACACGTACAAGACCCTTTTGTGTTATTGTAGTTCTCGATCACAGAAACCAAAGGAAAAGAATAAACATTTTATCTATCCATGCACATGCATTATACACGCATGCATGTATATATTGTTTCTGTGATTATTGTCGAGAAGTACTAAGGAGGAAAAGCAAGTGTTGTTTAGGTTTTGGATTTAATGTGTGTACAAGAGATCACAAATTAAAATCCTTGACTTTGCTTTTATAGAATACAAAACTTAGGGAACAAGTTAGGTCTAGGGTTGGGTTAGAAACCCTTGGCCGATCGGATCTAAGAGCCCACAAGGGTTCTAGATCTTACTTGTTCTCTATTTTTTATCTATGGTCCTTATCTTTGTACGTTAGTCAATTTTCGTTAATTACTAACGCTTTTTATTTGTTTTGTGTAATTAATAATTAAATATAACTTTTTATATTAAATTATTAAACTTTAATTCTCATACGTAAAGTGTGCAATCTCGTGGTCTCGAGTTCGATTCTAGTCATATACATATTAATATTTGTCCATAACTCTAACAAATATTTCACTCGGAGCTTATGTTATGTTCTTGTGTTGGTGACTAGACAAGGCAGGTAATAACAGGTGGTCTGGGTCGCACGTTGAGATGTTAGGCCAAGAAACAATTATATGTACATATTGTTGCATTCATGCCACCTACGTAAAGCGAAAGAGACAAATAGGTTCTTCTGTTTTTTGTTCTCTTGATCATGTCCGCTAGTGGTGACATTTTTCGGCACTCGTGGTGTAAGATAAGAAGAGGAGGCCGGTAAGAGGAGGAGGCCGTGTTGTACGGTAGAGGGGAGAGGGAAGAGGGTGATGTATCACTTTATTGGATTATGTGTGATGTAGCGTGTGCGCATGGATGACATTTAGATACTTTTTTAAGGTTTGGTCAGATTGTGGGCACAAATGCTTCATCATATAGTACAAGATTATGTCTAGAGACACTACAATAACTTATTTACTTTCATGGCTAAGTGGATCACTTACATGATTTGTACATTGATTGGAGAGTAGTCATTTAATGTTCTACTTTTGAAGTTCAGTGATGTTTACGTGTGAGAGGATTTTAGCTCTTAATATTGATGTCAGTTAGCTCTATATGAACTCTTTATTAGATGAAAAGGAACCCCTTCCCACCACACAAAAGCTACCTTGCCTAAACCTTTCTTTTTTGCATTAAGGATGATCCAAGGAGAAACGTAAACACCTTCGAAACCTTGAAAGACATGCTTAGCCTTCCACTCAATGGAGGAAAAGAAGACAAGAAAAAAAAAACACACACTTAAGAATATAAACTCGTAACACAAAACCCATACGAAATGTTACACAAAGATTTGTGAAAAGACATGGGTTCGCGCGTCGTTAAAGAAGAAGTTAGAAAAAACAGCACACTTAAAGTTAATAATACAAACTCTTAACACAAAAGCTATTTTGAAATGTTAACAGAAAGATTTGCGAGAAGAAAAGGGTTCGTAAAATGATTTATATTTTTTTCCTTGTCTATTTTTGAGCTTTATAAATATAACAGTTAAAGTAGAAACCATGATACCTAAGGTCAGTAGCCCAATTACATTTACAGATTATCGTCCCATAAGTTTAATAGGTGTTCAATACAAGATTATTGCAAAGTTGCTAGCAAATCGGATGGCAAAAGTAATTGATGATATAATATACCCGGTTTAGTCTGCGTTTGTTAAAGGTCGTCAAATATTAGATGGTCCGTTGGTGGTTAACGAAGTTATCGAGTGGTACAAGAAGAAAAAGAAGAAATGTATGTTATTCAAAGTAGATTTCGATAAAGCTAACGATTCCATAAGTTGGGAATATTTATTCAAGATGATGGAGTACATGGGTTTTAACACCAAATGGACACAGTAAATTGGGAATATTTATTCAAGATGATGGAGTACATGGGTTTTAACACCAAATGGACACAGTGGATTCGATCGTGCTTGGTGTCATCTCGTACTTCGGTTTTGGTCAATGGTAGTCCAACAAAAGAGTTCTCTCCTCAACGTGGGCTCCGTCAAGGGGACCCATCATCTCCATTTTTATTTATCATAGTAATGGAGGGATTACATGTTGCCATTGAGGATGCGGTGGATCGGGGGTTATATCGGGCCCTTCAGGTTGGGTCAGAACAGGTGCTGATGTCACATCTACTTTATGCCGACGATGCAATGTTTATGGGAGAATGGGACGAAGAAAATATCACTAATCTTATAGTAATTCTTAATTGTTTTTTCCTAGTTTCAGGATTGAAGATAAACCTCCATAAGTCAAAATTATATGGAGTTGGTGTGCCAATGCAAGACATAGAAAACACGTCTGGTATCACTGGATGCTCATCCGCGACTATTCCTTTCAAGTATCTAGGATTTCCTGTGGGAAACAACATGAATCGTAGCAAAAACTGGGAAGATATAATTCAGAAAGTTCAAAAGAAATTGGCGACATGGAAGGTAAAGCTTTTGTCTATAGGCGGCAGGCTAACGCTTACAAAATCTGTATTAGGGAGTCTTGGAACATACTTCATGTCAATGTTCAAGATGCCCGAGACGGTTAATAGGAGGATTGAAGCTTCCCGAGCCCAATTTTTTTGGGGAAGAGATGGTACAGACAAAAAGAAAATATCATGGGTTCAATGGAAGAAGGTGCTAAACTCTAAAGAAAAAGGCGGTCTTGGAATAGGAAGTCTAAAAGCATTGAACTTTGCTTTGATACAAAAATGGAGGTGGCGGTTTCATACGGATACAAAAGGGATTTGGAAGAACATAATCACAAGTATATAGAGGAAATGGGTTGTGGAGTTCAATAGTCAAAGCTATTGATCAGATGCACGGCCAACACAATTGTAGAATACACAAATATGAGAAAATCAATTGGGAATGGTCTCAACACTAGATTTTGGATGGATTTATGGGTGGGTGACTTGATATTAAAGGAGAGATTTCCTAGGCTATATGCGTTGGAGTCTAACAAAAATTGTACGATACATGATAGATGGGGAAATGGTCAATGGTTATGGAGTTGGCTGAGAAACATTCCAAATGGGGGTCGTACATGTCAACAACTCCAAGACATGCAAGATGTGCTTCAATCCTTGGAGTTGAACAATCGCGAAGATGCATGGAAGTGGCAGTTGGCGAATGATGGGGTCTTCTCGGTGTCTTGCACTAGGAAACATATAGATAATATCTTACTAAACTCGGGAGACATAGCTACAAGATGGAACAACCTCGTACCCATAAAGGTAAATATCCTAGTTTGGAGGATTAGACTTGATCGGTTACCTACTCGGATCAACTTAATAGAGAGAGGGATTGACGTGCCCTCTTTATTATGTCCTTCGTGTGGTAATCAATTAGAAGATGTATCTCATACTTATGTGACATGTGAGGTTGCGTCTTGCATTTGGGATAGAGTTTTCAGATGGTTAGATATGTATCATCCTATGTTCAGTAATAACATCGAGGACATATTCTCTTGGGTTGACTCGCTAACCATTTGTTTCAACCGAAGGAAAGTGTTGGATGCTATCATCAACACGGTTTTGTGGGTGATTTGGAGGTATCGGAATAACAAGATCTTTGGGTTAGTGAAGATGAACAGGAGTAACATGTTTGATGACATAGTTTCTACTGTTTTTTATTGGTGTTCTAGTAGAAGCAAAAGTCTTCTCGAAAAATTGGACGTTGTGGTTGCAAAACCTAATGTTACATACAATGTAATTGTTTTTCTAGCTCCTTGCTAGTTTTTTATAAAATTTTGCCGTTCAAAAAAAAAGTAGAAATAAAATCATATGGTCATTTTTCTATGAGTGATCTATACGAAGGTTAAAAAGAGCTCCAAAATTTCATGCTTTGCCTCATATTGGTTTTTCTCACGAGGTGGTATTTGTCAAAGCATTAGACCGTATAAGGTAATTCCTTAGTTTCCTAATACTCTTTTATATATCGTTAAGCTTATTCTGTTATATATGTTTATGTCGCTATCTCCTACAGAGTTACCATTATCCTTTTTTTTATCGTATTTTTAATATGGCTTATTACCATGATTTAGAAACGTATTTTTGAATTCATATTTGTTTAATCAGTTGTTGTATGCTGCTATTCATGGATTAAATTCAATCAACCAACATCACACTTGTGTAATCATGATTGTTTATATTAGCAATCAAAATTACTATTATCATTTATCAAACACATCATATCGGTTAATTCAGGTTTACCACAATTATTTAACCAAATAATCATAAGGTATATAATTTAATTTGATATTTGGATTTGTTGGATGTAGCATCAAACTTTTTAAAAATCATAAAACAATGAAAGATCTAACTATTGAAAGATGTTCTAACTAACATATGGTGCATGAAAAAAGTCCACATGCATTACTCTTCTAATGGACTACTCGTAGACAACGGCACGCTACACTAAACTCCTGATACACTTTGAATCAAACGCGATGAGGTTTGGATGTATGTGTCCGTGATTTGAGTTAGCGACACATATTACCAAAGCATACATACACCTAATCACGCATCAAATATAAAAAACAGGCATCATTTGTTACTGCAAACATCAAACACATATTACGAACAGTTTGATGTTATGAGCATCCTATCTCGTTTGCTACCACTTGACATTCCTTTAAGAAGCACACGTTTGAAGAACGTACCACGCTACCACACTACCTCGCTTGCTAGTGGTTCCCAAAAGTTGTCAGGCTGCAACATATAAAAAAATGCAACGTATCAATCAACAATTTAATAGCTTTTCATACAGAAGGAATACAAAAATAGTTCCTATATGGAAATCGATAAAAACCAACAAGATGTCTGAGTTATTTATGTACTATATGCAAAATCTCTAAATTAGTTTCAACTTCTCAAACAGATTGAGACCTTTAATAAAGATCTCAAACGTAGTACAAAGTTTATGGATTCGCCTCTAGGTAGACATAAAACATTGACTGCAATGCTGTAAATTGAAATTCTTCCAACTGCGTTGATGGAAACGAATACAATAACCCCTAGAATATTGTACACCAACTGACCCTTCCATTAAATCTGTGGACCAAACATATCTATAACTACTAGAATTTGTATTGAAATCAAACAGGACTCCTAGGTCCATTTTCTAATCAGAACACTCAAAATGTCAGTTTGGAATTGTGTTATCGCACTTCAAACAACCCCTAAAACACATTATCTGATGTTGATCTATCCTAAAACAACCCATATTGTTTCTAATTCAATTTAGGGATATCTCTCAGATTGCTTATACTATTAAGATCTGCTAATCCTTCTACTGTTCTACAGGGTGTTTTGAATAACATTTCTAAAATATAATAAGCACTTTATAACGGAAAAACAACCTGGGCCCTACTTTATGTCGAAAGTAAGCACTTCCTAGCTAGACACTAAAAAGTGCTTATTATATTTCAGAAACACAATACCAAACATATGTACCCTTTTAAAGTGAGGAATAAGGTTTTTTTGCAAAATTAAAACACTTGAGATTACTTTCAACCCGTTCAACACACTTTCTTGCAGAAAAAATAAGTAGTTGAAAGAACAAGCCAGAGAATGAGAAATCAAAACAAAAACCAGCTCCTGAATATAAATTTTTAAAACATATGACCAAATATGACATGGTAAAAACTGCAAACACATATGACCTAACAAAAGAAACAGCAATCACTATCCAGAAAGTGACTAACAAGCTAATTCCAGTAAACAAATAATAGACTTACCTAATTTGTACTTGAACCACTCGGCAATTGAGGAACCCAATCCACTCTCAATTCAAAAGAGCCTATAACGGTTTGTATACTCTCAATGCTGACACCGTCCGGGCTCTGAGTGAATTCCACACTGCCATCCACAATAACTAAACCAGAATCAACATCCGTTAAAAGTGCTTTAATCTTGAGGTGGCCATCGACGGGTACGGCCAATGTGGACTTGAGTAGCGGCAGAGTTTGGTCCCCTTGCAATCCAATATATTGAGTTGGATCGGCTCTAAAGATTAGCGCGTAATAATGACCTAGGAAACCCCGATCTCCAAGAACATCGTCTCCATAATAGGCCACTATGTCGCCAAATGCTCGTGAAGCACCTCTAACGTGTTTAAGCTTCAACTCTATTTTGGTATCTATTGCATTTTTAATTAGAACATAATTCAAAAGGACATGGCCATCTTCACCAGCATACCTAAGGGTGCCATACTTGAGGTTTGAATCTTCATCTGACCAAAATCCCGAGAGGGGTGGAGGACCCTTGCAATTGGTAAGTAAATAGATTTGATCTTTCTCCTCGCTCGTAGCTTGGAGCAACACTTCAACCTCAATGGATGATCCGAAAGGGATGGAATGAAGACAACTTGGGTCTCCAAAGGGTATACATGAATCATTGTTTATGTCTTCCGGCTCATACCATTCACGGTTGAAGTAAGATACATAACAATCATCCTCTTTATCAATGCTCACCCACCCATCAGGTTTTGACCGATAAGTATCTAGGACCGAAACATTCCCGTATATACTGCCTTTGTCAAAACTCGAATGTGCAACCCTCACATTCATCGAAAAGATCTCAAATCGAGAATTTAGACGTTCATTCCTGATGAAAATCCAAACATCCATCACAAAACTAAAAACGAAAAATTAACTACAAATAACAAAATTTCGTTGAACAATAAACATAAATTCTTAAATAGAAATAGAGAGGATCAAGAAATGTATATAAAAGAAAGTAAGCATGAAAAACACAGATTATATATATTATGTATCAAAAATATTTGTCTAATGAAAAATACAGAACCCTAACCTTTTCTTTTGCAACAACTAATTCACGTTCATTCAGATTTAACTCTATACATAATATAATCTCTGGATCCAACCCCAAAGCAAAGACAAATATGATTCCCTATTCTTTAAGTCCACGACGCTGTTGGTTTTATTCAAAAATATTCTGATCTAATAGACACAAACTAAATTTGCAATGGAAGAAATTTATCTATATTAAAAATTCCTCCCAAGATACCGAACATCATGCTTCAAATCTATTTGTTGGAAAACTTATGAATTGTTATCTTGCTAGTTTCCTTGAAGTTGTAGAACCTAATCACCCCTATATAAATAAGGTGTTCTATTTTGCAAAAGGCATCCACATTTATATAACAATATTGTAGAAATCCACATTCATATATACAAGCATATTGTAGAAATCCATATATACAGTTGGTGTCATTTCACAACAAAAAAACCTGTGAAACTAGTTTTTTAAAACTGATTAAAAAACTGATAAAATTGTTAAATTTTATAGATATTTTAATTTTATTTATATATAATATTTCAGTTACAGATTACAAACAGCCATATATTTTACTTGCATTCCATGAAATGAAATGAACATAGCATAATAGAATATATCTATTTTTTTCAATATGCAAACATGTACTGTTACCTAGCATCTTCATACAAAGGAATTATATGATAATCGGTGGGCCTCGGTTCTTTGCCGTGATCGACTGGCGCTCTGCAGTCCTACACACACACACACACACACACACACAAAAAAAAGTTTAGAACTGGTTGTAAAATATAGAATTGTGACCAACTGACCACTTTGTTTTTTTTATACTAATAGTTTCTGAAAAAAATGATCATGTTTATACTTTACTTCTTCATAGTGAATACATGAACCAATTCAATAGTATGGTATTGAGACCCAGACCAATTTAAACTAAGGAACATAAACCCAAAAACTTAAATGAATCTTAACTACCTTACACAAAAGGAGGGAACTTGATGAACAAAAGATAGTCCAGCATAACATAACAGGCAGGTAAAAAACACGGACCCAAAAACCGATTTAAAAAAAAATGCAACATAAAAAGCCTACCGGATTGATCCCCAAAAGATCACAGCATTTGTTCATTACCGCTTCAGTTGCCAGACACAGACCTAACATGTTCCTGCTAGGCCGACGAACCTGCCAAAATAATTTAAATAATCAAAACTAATTTGTAGAAAATTAACTTAGTTTTAAGGAAACCATAGATTCAACTCAATATTGTATGAAAAGAAAAAGAAAAAGAAAAGAAAAGAAAAGAAAAGAAAAAAAAAAAAAAAACATTTGGTAAGACAATATATCAGTGTTCTGTGAAAGCGACACTAACCGAGCAAAACTATCAAAATTATGCAAAATCGGGACAAAAAGCGTCACAATTGATTTTTTTAAAAAGATTTGAACTTTTTGTAAACTTAACTTACATCCAAGAACTCGTAGTATCTGGTAAATAACTTAGATAGGTCGCAGAGGTATTCACAAAGAATTTCTGGCAGCAACTGTTTACAAGCCCTATCTACAGCCTGGAAAAGAAAGTTGGATTTATCATTACAACAAATATAATTCATATTTATGAAATGTATAAAAAGTGTCTAAAGAAGTATAAAAGTTCATTATGATATTCGTCTTACATCAGTAAACTCCACCAACTGTAATCCCAACTCATGTTCTATCCCGGCCGACAACGCCTGTTTGGAGCCAAGAAAAAAAAAAGCAATAATAAAACTGCGACCCGAGATGAGAAAGTTGTAACATTGAAACGAAAAGAAAAGTCTTACTTTTAACTCAAAGAAGTCTCTACCGGGAGAGTTCGTGATAACTGACCGCACTAACAATAGTGTCTGGAGTATATATCCAAACGTGTTTCCCTATTAATGAGATGATTAAACATTTCAAATCAATCGAATATACAAGCATACATCACCTGGAAGAACATCACAAGAATACCTCTATATCAACAAGCAAATCCTCAAATTCGAATGTGCATTCCGCTAGTCTCACTCTTTTTAAACATGTAAATCTGTTGAGAAAACCAAAGACAACTATAAATATGAATAACTACGAAATCGACCTAAAAGTAGTAGGGTGTCAATCATGAAACAAAGAATATAGCTGGTGTCACAATGTTGAATTCATTATATAAAACATTTGTTAAAAATAAAAAGAAAAAAACGATTACAGCTAAGTAGATAAGAAAATAACATTTACCATGCAAGTTGATATGCAACTTCCTAAAAGTATGGTAAAAATTAAGACAAGCGTGAAAAACTTACATGCACGCAGACTGAAAATATGCGATCTTAGAATACCCGGCTTTGTCTGATAAAAAGAAAACTTGTGAGATCTAGCTTATATTAAATCAATCCCGGATTTGGGGCGAAGTTATATTTGCAATGAAATATTTTTGGTAATCAAATTTTTTTCACGTGATATAAATAATTAAATATACAGAATAAATGAGCGATATCTATACCTACCTAGTATTTGAAGGGATAACCGTCGGCTATCTCTAGAACTAATAAATCTTTCCCACAAAAAAAACCATCGCTTGTTGTTCACCACTGAATGTTTGGAACCCACAAAAAGTTAGTGTACCTTCCCAATCAACCGGGAGCAAGCCTTCTCTTGTAGCAGCCTGGAAAGAAAAATATCAGTATTCAGGTTTTCCTCCAAATCTTTAAAATTGTGCAGATGTGTAGAAGTTACGTACAACATGACATTGTTGAATGTACCCTCTTAGTCGGTGAGGGGTCATATATACTATGAGGTCTGCTTTTTGCTTGTGAACTCCATGCCTACATACATCATTAGTATCATTGTTTACAACGAGGCATTTAAGAACCTATGCTGAGAAATCAGTATGCTTATGCAGAAAAGTGCAAATGGGTAAGATTTGTGATTTTGACTAAAGGAACCTAGAATACCAGATTTTAAACAACTATAATAAACTATATTGAGCAAGTTTTAACACCCTAGATGTATCTAAACTAGATTACCCTATATGATTCAACTAAAACTGTTATAAGCTTCAAAACTTAGATTACTTGTGCAAATCCTAAAAATCTATATGAAACTGATTTAAAACTATTCTAAAATACTCCAAATGACAGATTAAAACTATTTCAATTTCAATTTAAGTCCTAAGTGAGCTTTGACCTCAAAAGTCAAGTTATCCCAAACACTACTAGGGTGTTAAAACTTGCTCAATATAGGGTAATCTAGTTTAGATACATCTAGGGTGTTAAAACTTGCTCAATATAGTTTATTATAGTTGTTTAAAATCTGGAATTCTAGGTTCCTTTAGTCAAAATCACAAATCTTACCCATTTGCACTTTTCTGCATAAGCATACTGATTTCTCAGCATAGGTTCTTAAATCATCATTTTAGTGTGCAAAAGTTGTTTAAAATCCATAAAAATTGGTTCTCTGAGTAGTTTGGTTGCTCATCTTCATGTTTCATCTGAGCTTTTACATTTTTGAACAAGTTTGATTGCTTAAAAATAAGTTATAAAAGCACTCATTAGGCTGCATAGTGCCCTGCACCACCAGCTTTTTGTCTCTCTCAGCTTATTTATTGCTCTTTATCAGCTTATCTACTTGTTCATTCTGCTTGATTTTTGGTTTATAGGTAGCTTGTAGTGCTAGCTTGTGATTTCTGTGCTTAGTTTGCAAATTAGAGCTTATTAGTTAGCTTAAAATTAGTCTGCAAATAGCCCTTTTAGACTGTTTAGTTTAAGCTTGGCAGTTTTGATTATTGATGGATTTTAGCTTCTCAGTTGGTTTTAGCTTGTTGATTTGATTGATTTAGCTTGTTTAGGATTGCCTTAAGTTAGTTTAAGTTTGTTTGCACATAAGCTTTAGCTTGTAAGCCTTTTAGATAGATTTTAGTTTGCATTTTTCCCTTTTAAGCTTCTTAGTATAGCTGTTTAGGTTTTTAGCTTGTTCTGAGCTTACTCTTAGCTTACAAATTGGTTGTTTTTATAAAAGTTTAATATTTTTATAGGTTTAATCAGTTTGTAAAATAAAAATTGAAAAAAAAAAAAAAAAAAAAGGTAAAAAATAGCAAAAACCAGGGTTCGAACCCTGGTCTCAACATAATCTACACCTCACACACAAACCTGAACCATTAGCGCCCTTGGGTCTTTTTCATCTAGGATTGCATAGTTAATTCATTTAAGGCTTTTTCCCTTTTAAGCTTTCAGCAATAGTTAGCTTATTCCCAGCTTATTTTGGATAAGCTGGGACCTTATTACTATTTTTCCTAGGATTGTTAGATCATAAAGTTATTTCACAAAAAATTTCATGCACATGCAGAGACATTGAAAAAGATATGTTGAACTAAAACTCAGCAAAGTACCACAACGTTGCGAGATCATTATAGAAATCGTTTGACCCTCCCTCCACACGAAAGTAAGAAGTTTCCGGCCGCCTTTTACCTTCTATCTCCCCTCGTTTTTCAGTAAATTGCTTTTGTACCGTATCAAGAGCCTGCAAAATATGTCTAATTTATATAAATGTAATCCATGTATACATATACATATATGCATGTATGTATACATATATACATATATGCATGTATGTATACAATATACACATATATATGTATGTGTATGTAACAATGAAAATATAACGAACATTCAAACGTTTGTCTTATACAGAAGCACATATACCAACTCATCAATATGTCCTCGGCCCACATGTACTCCAGAATACAAAAGCATGGCAGCAAGCACCTCTTCGATACAAGTGGATCGATACATATCAGCAGACATCCCACACAACGAACCTTTACTTGTAGCTATAGTGTCTGTCGGGAAAATAAAAACAGCTCTTGCTCCTCTTTTATTATAAAATTTTGGCGCCCATGTGTCTATGCCATTATTAAGCATATTATTGATCCTCTGCAAAGAAAAAAAGTGTATGACAAGATAATTTAGGTGAGGGTTTTAAAGTGTGTTTAGAAAGAGTTGGGAAAAGAGAGAAAAAATATACTTTAGCCATCCAACACCCCTCAAGCCTAAATGTTAAAATGCCAGCTTCGTGTAGAAAGAGTTCTTTAATCATTTCAAATTTCCAAGATTCAAATACTGTCTTGACTTTCTACAATAAAAAAATATAAGATCAAAAAAATAGATATTACATTAAAAAAACTCAGCCATGATTTTTAACAAGAGAAAACGATGCTTCACCTCTGCAATAGCTATTGGTCCTACTTCACCGAAAAGACGTGGGTTATTTATTCTTAATTCTTCACATACTTCCGAGACACCAAAGCTGTAATAAGTATCAAATGTGAATTTTCAAATCATTCAGAAGAAAATAGTCAAATAACACATACCAAAGAAAGTAAAATACATACAATACATAATCACCGTAATTTGTACGAGCTTCCTCTTCCAAAGGTTCAATGACGGCACTCTCCGGTAAGTCATATAGTTGTTCCATGACTTGAACAAATAAATTTTGGATCTCTAGACGTGGAATGGATCGATCATACATCTATATTTTTTAAAAGAAAAAAAAAAAAAAAAAAAAGCCAGTGAAAATTTATAACATAAAATAAAATAAAAAATTTATAGTGCACATTAATAATGATAGACTTACATGGTTCGTTGATTGAGTGAAACCGTCATACATTGTTGAAGTAGACATTTGTCTGGTAAGAAATACATATGTAAGAACTTTAACCAAAATAATAATATAATAATAATTTCTTAGTATTTTCATCCGAAGCCGATTTCAAGAGCAATTTTTAATATAGATAGAAAAGCCCCAAATTAAAGCAATTTTTAATATTTCCTGTGTTCTTCATCTACAGACATGTATTATATATTATATATCGTCAATCAATAAATAAAAAAATGGGCGGGTTGGATCAATAAATCAATCATCAATTGGACCAATAAAAAGAATTAAAAAAAAAAAAAAAAAAAAAAAAAAAAAAATGTTTACCGGTTTATTGATCAATTTCTTTCTTACGGATTGCGGCTTGATCAAGTTATGGAAGGTAGGATCCATATTGTTGTCTATATACCCACCTAACCGACTTATTAGGGTTTCTCTTTTGTCCCCTATTGGTTTCAAAATATATAGTATTGGCCCTTGCATAAACTTAATTTTGTCTTTACAAACCAACCAAACATTACACTTTTCTATCAACTTATGAATGCATGTTCATTAATCTAAGGGAAAGGGAATGCAAAAGAATGGGTGAGGTGGGTAATCAATCCCTTACCCTTCAATTTACTCTATAATGGTTCATTACTCAGTACGGGGTAATCAATACCTTTGCCCATCACTTACCAAGCACAAACAATGAGAGAAGTGAGCCCTTAATCAATCCTTTACCCATTCCCCACCCCCCTTAACCCCTCACCAAGCACCCCATAAACTTTACTTTCCTTTTAAATTATTTTGTTAAAAAGCCTTAAACGTGTTCATGGCGAGATAAAAAACGGACCCAGGATTTTTAAAAAGGTATTGCAAAAAAGAGAAAAATTATATAACTACAAGTACTAAATTTGCACCACAAATACTTTATTATAAATAAACTACATTGTGCGGCCTGAAATGAAGTTTGCCTAGTGCTACACTCGGATTTCAAGTAGGCCGTTCCTGGATGAGAGCTTGTAGCTGATATGTTCATTGACATGTTACTACTAAATCAATGTTTAAAGACTTGGAAAAAGAAACAATGAACACATTATATCTAAGCGAGATTGGGATATATGTATATTAGTCATTATGATATCAAGTGATTGAGTTGATGTATATGTGAAAAAGTGTGTGTAAATGAGACACCATATGAAAGCGTGTATTTATTGATATGGAAATGAGATTACACAAATGAGTTACACTTATGAATTACAACGAAAATGAACGTCTAAACCACTTCTATAGCAGGGTACCCGCGCAATGCAGCGGCGGGTACCTTGTAACTAAATTTTTCGGCGAGCGTATGCTTTTCAGTGTAAGGAAAGTTTACGACAAATACGTCGGTATATCAGAAGGTAGCAACAATTTTTCTTTTGCAATCATATAGTCCTTTTATTAACAATTTGCCACACATTAAACAAGTTTTTTTTTCATTGTACAGACTACTACGACCTTGGTGATCCGACATTTGAGTGTAAAGAATGTAATGCTTTGTTATGGGAAGCCAAAGCGAGAACAGGAAACACAAACCCAACAAACAAATCTTATAGTATATGTTGTGGCAAGGGAAAAATTAAGCTTCAAAAAGCACCTCCGACTGCAAAAGCACTACGTGACTTATTTTACAATGACGACGACAAGAGCAAGAATTTTACAAATAACATTAGGACATACAATAGCATGTTTAGTTTCACTTCAATGGGTGGGAAGGTAGATGATTCGATTAACAGGAAAGGACGTGGTCCGTACGTGTTTCGCTTACACGGCCAAACGTACCATAGTATTGGTAGTTTACTTCCGGAAGAAGGTGCTCCTCCCAAATTTGCACAGTTGTATATATACGACACCGATAACGAAACCGATAATAGAGCCAATGCATTAAGGTAATCTGTTTAACATACTTCATTGTTTTTACATATTTATGTGTCTTCAAATTTATTTCCTAACAATCAAAATTCTTTTTAATCCCACTACTGTATTATTTTGTAGCTCTTCTTCTAAGTCATCTCGCCCTTCAAACTCAAAGTATCCTATCGATCGAAACATTATCAACCAAGTAAAAGATGTTTTAGATAATTCAAGTGATTTGGTTAAAACATTTAGAAGAGCACGTGATCGATACGAAGAAAACAACGAGCAGAATATTAGAATAAAGCTGGTGGCAAAGCGTGGTAAAGACGGACAACAATACAATCTTCCAACCGCCAACGAAGTTGCAGGTCTTATTGTAGGAGATCTTGATTCATGTGCAGAACAAAGGGATATTGTGTTGGAAAAGAGAAATGGACTTTTGCATCGTATTAATATTTTTCATCCTTTGTACCATGCATTGCAATACCCTTTGTTGATGTCGTGTGCACAAGATGGGTACACCTTAGGAATACCACATAGAAAGAAAAATGGACAACCAGGAACGGATAAAAAGGACAAAACGGTAACTATGCGGGAGTGGTTTGCGTACCAAATTCAGGACCGTACAAATCAAGAGAAGTTATTTGTTCGTGGAGGTCGTTTGTTTCAACAATTTCTTGTGGATGGCTACACAATGTTTGAGACAGAGCATTTGTATTTCCACCGCTCAAAACAGTCAAAACTTAGGTGTGATACTTACTCAAATATCCGTCAAGGCATTGCATCTGGAAATACCAACCCCACCTCCCTTGGAAAGCCTGTCATATTGCCTTCTTCTTTTACCGGTGGACCGAGGTACATGCAACAAAACTATATGGATGCGATGGCGATGTGTAGGTTTTACGGTTGTCCATATTTGTTTATAACAGTAACATGCAACCCTAACTAGCAGGAGATTGCAAGATATATGCGAGAGCACAACCTTTCATCTACGAACCGTCATGATGTTCTTACTAGGGTTTTTAAAATGAAACTGGATCAGTTTGCAAAGGATGTCAGAGAGTTACGTCTATTTGGACGTATTCAAGCAGGTACTATACTTAAATTTGTGACATGACATTCAAACAAATTTATCTTGTGCGACAACTTATATAACGATTCTTTATTACACTTCATTATAACTTTAACAACTTTTTGCAGTGGTGTATACCGTTGAATTTCATAAAAGAGGACTTCCACACGCGCACATATGTTTGTTTTTGCATAAGGATGACAAGGTGCCGAACGCTGAACAAATTGACAAGTTCATATCTGCTGAGATACCAGATCCAAATGAGGATCCTGATTTGTACAAATTAGTTTCGGATTTTATGATGCATGGTCCTTACGGTCTTGATGAGCCAAATCAGGTTTGCACGGTTGACGGGAAATGTACCAAACACTTTCCCAAAAAATTCGTGCAACGAAGTTCAGTTGACTCGGATGGTTACCCTGTTTATAGAAGACGTGATAACGGGCATTATGTTGAAAAAGGTGGGCACAAGTTGCATAACGGTTATGTTATCCCGTATAATGCAACACTCCTGAAACGATATCAATGCCACATTAACGTTGAGTGGTGCAATCAAACGGGATCAATTAAATATTTGTTTAAGTATATAAACAAAGGTCCCGATAGAGTATCAGCACAGTTGTATGAACCAGCTACCACGGCAGACGGTCAACAAATTGCTAAACCTGTTGACGAGATTAAAGCGTTCTTAGATTGTAGGTATCTATCGGCGTGTGAGGCTGCATGGAGAATATTTGGATTTGAGACTCATTATAGAACGCCATCTGTTGAAAGGCTTTCATTTCATCTGCCTGGCGAGCAACAAGTTATATATGACGAGAACTCTGACCTTGAAACCGTCATTCACAAGCCATCTGTTGGTGCCTCTATGTTTGAAGGTTGGATGGAAATGAATAGACGGTTTCCGGCAGCAAGGAAGCTGACGTATGCTCAGTTTCCTACAGAATATGTGTGGAATGCCCCAAAAAGAATATGGACTCTTAGGAAGCAACGATACGCAATTGGCCGAATTCATAATGTTCCTATTTCAACGGGTGATGCCTACTATTGTCGTATGCTTCTAAATAGCCAAAAAGGTTGTAAATCACATGATGAAATTAAAACGATTAATGGCGTAGTTTATCCTACTTACAAAGAAGCTTGCTACGCAGCGGGGCTTCTAGAAGACGACAAGGAGTATATTGAAAGTATTAAAGAGGCAGCACATTGGGCACCCGCTGAACATCTTCGTGACCTTTTCGTTACATTGCTTTCGCAGAAAGAACTTGAAACACCTTTGACTGTTTGGTTACAAACTTGGCATTTGCTTTCAGAAGATGTCGAATACAAAAGAAGACAGATTTTAGGCCAGCCAGGTACGCCAACATCATACATTTTATTCCCTATATTATGTTGTTATGTTCCTAATTATGTTCCTAATAGTTTAATAACTTTTTTTTTAACCAAATCACAGCAAACGTCTTGGTGTTTTATTCATGTGATTCAGTACATTAGTATATACTTTTTCACTTCATTTAATCTTCATGATAAATGCAAAACAACCTGAACGCTTTTTTTTTCATGTAATGTTTTTCTTCTTTGGTTGTCATTGTTTGACTTCGAATGTCAATATGTATTAAACATAATAGTTATACCTTTTATGTGGTTACAATTTGCCATGAGTCGGATATCAGTTTTGTGAATTATAATAGTCAATGTACCTTGTGAAGTGATAATTTCTTTTGCATAAAAAAACTATTTAAAGCCAAAGTACGACAAAAATAGAAAATTTCAAGCCGTATAAAATGGGTCACTCTTGTTCTTTTAAGTACGCAACAGCTATTTCAGAACACATTTCCAAACTCTCACCATTTAGTGGATGGATATCATAAGTTCGTCACCATTTGTGAACTTGTTCTTTACCATATTTATATGCAGTTTTTGCTTATTTATGCCTTGTAGTTCCCCATACCTAAAGAAAAACGAAAATGTAAAAACACATAAGAAAGGTAAATAACTGAAATATTATGAAAATGGCTCATATCAATTGAAAGAAGTATCACATACATTCTTTCGTTTAGTTGCCAAGCTGTAGAACATGTATACAGTGCTTTCAATGGAATCTGACTCCGAGCCTTCACTTTCATCAGGCATCACAATAAGCACCTAAACACCGGTTGATGAACAATACGTGTAATTAGAACCCACCTGAAATGTTTATAAGGAACAGTAGCAAGGAAACCCAAAGTGGCAACAGATAGTATGGGAGTATGCAGTGCGCATGTTTCCCGACTCACGTGACCTCTGCGATACATCACCATCCCTTGACTAATCCATCCACGACCTCCTCCTCCTCCACAAGAATCATGATAAAGTTTTTCACCCTCCCGCTCCCTTGATCTAGCACTGTCAAAGACCTGATTTGAACGTCATATGAGATACAAACATTACCACTCCAGAAACATGATATCACAAATAGTAATCAACTATATGAAAACTACACAAGCCTT
This sequence comes from Artemisia tridentata subsp. tridentata, assembly GCA_021014915.2. Taxonomy (NCBI): domain Eukaryota; kingdom Viridiplantae; phylum Streptophyta; class Magnoliopsida; order Asterales; family Asteraceae; genus Artemisia; species Artemisia tridentata. Next base: position 320,152,247 of record CP139503.1, read on the forward strand.
ACACATGTACATTTTAGAGGCCCATTAAATATTTTTCACAAATATAGCATAATCCAGGAGGGTGAGTGTTCCATCCCTCGTAGTAGTGTTGACAAAGACTGTTATGTAAACCTATGCCTCTTAGAAGCTATGGTTCCAATCAGTCGTCTCAAGTTTGCAACACAATTAACCAAACATAGATCCAACCTAACAATGCAAGCTACAACAACAATGCTATCCGCTTTCTAACATATAATAGCATCTACCCTTCCTTGCTTGCCTACATAATCAAAGCCACTTTCACCGGCAAAATCATAAAGTATTACTTACGCATACAAATCACAACATACTAATTACATACAATTCAACTATGAGATACTAAAACTTGACAAAACAGATTTCGTAAGCTAATTTCCAAATTATAAACATCACCGATCGGTGCAAAAATTATTACCAGTTATGGCCAGCCACTCGTTAAGATCTTCTCCAGAGGGTAGGCGCACGACTTCCCTTGATTTCCACTACCTAAAGTTGCATTAATGTGTTTTTTTAGTTGTGCCCCCTGCAACCATATAAATTGATCACATTAGATGAATTTGACCAGAGGGATTAGGCATGGTGAACAGTGAGTGAATCCATCAATTAGCTAATGATGAGGCGAAAAATGTACCGCTTTTGGGGGGTCATTTAAGCCCTAAATCGTATTTATTTGATCAAATATTGCCCTAAATCGTTCCTTTTGTCATTTTAGGTACTTTGAAGAAGAAATCTGGAAAAGGAAGCATTTTGGACGTTTTTGGAGCATAAAAGTGAAGAATTCGACAAAGTGCCAAAAATCTGCTGGAAGTACCTAGTGACGGCGTCAAGCCAATCCTGACGGCGTCAAGCCTTGATAGGCCAGAACGTATTTTTGGAGTTTAAAGGGAGACGGCGTCAAGGTGCCCATCCGAGAAACCCTAGCACGGCGAGGTGACGGCGTCAAGAGCCATAACGTGACGCCGTCAGATCTGATTTTCTATATATATTATCATAATTTTTAGTCATTAGTGTGCAACTTTGTGAGGAGAAACCCTAACACGATTTTTCTGCCATTTTTAAGGGTTTTATACCCTTGGATCTACCATGTTCAATTGAAGATAAGTAATCAATTAATCATTCAATATGTCTATGTGTTGTTTGATTATATCTTGTTCTTGTCTTTTATTTAACATGTTAGGCTAGATTTATCTTGTGTTTGCTTAGATCTAATGAAACCTAACTATTGATTATTGGTTGTTGGTGTGTTATTAATTGTATTGGATGATTGTTTATCGATGTTAGGCTTAAGAAAATTGGCTAACCTCCTATACGGTAACTTGCTTGAACGTCTTAAGAAACATGAACCAATGCGTACTGAGGTTATTATGGTTGTATTTAATGCATGAGCGAATTCTAGTGATCCCATGTTAGGAACTTCTTAGCCGGCTCGACATAGGAGTGAAGTAGGAGCTTGTAGAGTTGGGGAAGTACGTACGCCACCCACGATTGGTATTAAGGAATACACCCGTTATCCACGCAATTAATACACACTAATTAACCGGTAAAAGATAGTTAGGGAGTAAGGAAATCTAAGTAAACACATTTCTCTCCATATAAGTTCCACAACCTTTTTCTTTTCAGTTATTTTATTTTATTTGCATTTGTAGTTATTTGGGTTAGTTGACTAGCAACTAATTCTGCCCACTCCTTCAAACCCGAGATTTTACTTGCTTTTCATAAAATATAAAAAATACAAAAAGAATCTTCCCTCATCCTTAGACCTATTAGAGTAGTTTTTCAATCCTAACGACACTATTCCCCTAGAGAACGATCAATCCCCCGGTACTTGCCACTACACTATACTACATCGGTCAGGTACACTGCCTGGTGGGGATTGCAAGCCTCTTGAGATCCCTCGAGAGGTAAAACCTGTTGTAAGGTCGCAAAACCACGCATCAAGTTTTTGGCGCCGCTGCCGGGGAATAGTTATTGTTTAGGTTGAATTTTTATTTTATTAGGTCTACTCACTAGATTCCTTTCTGGTGAGATTTTTATTTTATTTTTCTAGGTTTTCTTTAGTCTATCTTTTTTCTTTGTATTTTTGTTCGTCACCATACCATCCGACATCATGGAAGGTGGTAATATCCTTGATCCCAACAACCCACCACCACAACAACACCCACACCCTACACCCGAAGAGGTAACTTCGTTGCGTAACCAAATCGAGGATGAAATTAGTAAGCTTAGATAAATTAATTTAGAACTTGAGCGTGCCCTTAACGACCTAGCAACCGCCATTTACTCTGATAATTTCTTAGAACGCAATAATATCACGATTGAGGAGTTGATTGAGAGATATTTTGGTGGGGAGATTGATCCTAGGTCCGATGAACACTTCAACTTATACCCCACTAAGGAGGAGATCGCTTACTACAACCACCTAGTTGATAGCCCTCGATCACCCTTTGTTAGAATATACCCAAAAATTAAGAGAGGTGATCCCGGGAATATGAAGATACCATGTATGATTGGGTACCAACGCGTTGAGCATGCCTACATTGACTGTGAATCCCCAACCAACGTGATGTCCTCAAGCCTTTATAGCCACATCATGAACACACCACTTGAGCCTAGGAAAGACCCCAAGTGCCCCGGCGGAGTTTGTAACTTCGTTGGAAGAATTAAGGACATGCATATCCTTGTTGGGAATTTTACCTTTGCCACCGACTTCATGATCTTAGAATATTTGGCAAGTGTTGTTGACTGCCGCCTATCTCACGTGGTGTTAGGTAAGCCGTTTATTGAAGCATCCAATTTAAAGTGTGATCATTTAAGAGGCACGGTTCAGTTTTCTAATAACATAGATAGGATCACATATAGGATGCCTTATCGGGTGAAAGAATTTCGTTTTGTGCCTCGATTTGACAAGGACAACATTGGTGCGATTGAGGACATCAATGATGAGGATAAAGAGAAAGGCATGGACTATGTTTGGAATAAGAGAAGCCTCTATTATAAAGATTGCTTGAACCTAGGACCTAAATACAAAGTTGATATGGAGGTTGTTAGGATGATTAGAGGGGCAATTGAGAAGCAAAACGGAAAAACGTAGAACCCGTGACTTTGAGTCTAGCTACAAGACTCGTTAATAAAGAAAAGCGCTACTTGGGAGGCAACCCAAGCTTTATTAGCTTTGTGTGTTTATTTATTTGTTTGTTTGTTTTTATTTGCTTCCGTATGCATGTTTAATTTTTATTGTTATTGATTCATGTTTCAAAACTAATTTGTGAAAATGCTTTATTTTGTTTTTAACTTCGTCTTAACTACATATAAAGGTATTTTGCAAAAGATAAGTGTAAGGGAAATCCAAATCAGTTTATTAGAACGAATGAACATGAATCATAACAATATTAAATTAACATACATATTTGTAATTGTTTGAGTCAAATGCTTGTATCGAGTCATAATGATATTTTGCAGGATTTCCAGGAATTAAGAATGAAGTTTTTCCAAGAAATTTTCCGGAAACTTAACATGAAAATCTGTCAGATCACTTCTGACGGCGTCAGGTGCAGTTTTCTGGAATTTTTGAAAGTTTTGTCGTTTCTTCCGGAATCAAAAAGTTTTTATTAAATCTCTAACTTATAAACTCCAGGAATCTGCAAAATAATCATTCCACAAGCATTATATCCTTATACAGATTTATCCCGCCGATGTTATGCAGTTTTTTTGTGTTTGTTTTCTCAGGTTTAACAGGTTATATTGGACAAGAAGATGATTTATATTTCGGATGGGAAGCTTTCAACGTTCATTTTCTTGGAGGAGGATTTAACCATGTTACCTCATTATCCTCATCGAACGAATCAGGGGAGTATTTGATTTCATTCTTTTACCTTATTTACTTTTACATCTTGTTATTTGAACATTGGGGACAATGTTCATCTTAAGTGTAAGGGGGGTAAATTACGATACCTTAGAGAATACAATTGCACTTGATCTTTGTTTGTTTGATGGTAGATGTGTAATAAAACTGAGATAAATACTTGTTAGGGCAATTTTAGTGCCAAATTTAAATTTTTTTACAACATTTAGGAGTGAAACTTTGGTCTTAATGAGCGTCTCATGGATAGGAGTTATATGACTAGCACAAAAACCGTACCACTAAAAAATTTTCCACCCCAAATATGTGAGGTTCGCCCCTAGAATTGGTAGGAAAAGCATTTATGCTATGATGTGAGTACCGGTAGCACTTAGATTCTAGAACTTGCGTTAGGACCATTCCGAGGCCACAAGTGAGACTACATTCGTGTAGTTAGATTTACTACATGATAAGAGGCATTAGGATTAACCCATTGTTTTACACCTGTGTTTTTGTTATAATTACGTTGGCTACATTGGTCAAGTAATTCTCCCACACCCTTTGCGTTGTACTCATTTTTAGTACACGATACCCCTAGTACACCCCTCAGAGCCTATCTTTTCGTTTCTAACTTTAAGCATTTTACTTAAAGGAAGAATTTGTTTACACCCCACTTAAATGTACACCCAAATCGCCTTAGCCTACCTTGTATGCACTCATTTTTAGTGCATTATTGTGACAACATTTGTTTAAACCCTTAGTTAATTATCTAATTGATTACATGGTTGCTGAGTCGAGTCATATCCTTATACATATTGTTTTGGGACGATTGTGATGGGTAAAGTACTAGTGTAATGGAGTAATGGGGAAGAACATCAATTATTACCCCCATATGTGCTAAATATTTTAAAAGTACTCCAAGTGTTTTGATTATCTTAATTCGAGTCATTAGAATAGTTATTTGTAAAGTTATGTAAAAGTTCAAGTGTAAGGGGAGAACCGAGACCCCTTTGATGTATTATTTTGGATGGTAGGGCAAGAGTGTATGCAAAAAAAAAAAAAAAAAAAAAAAAAAAAAAAAAAAAAAAAAAAAGAGAAAAAGAAAAAGTAGAAAAAACATACGGACTACCATCCCGTTTCATTTTATGTTTATTTTTTGTCTTTGTTTGTTTTTATTAGCTTAGTCGAGTCGAGTCTTGGCTTAGCAACGCCTTATTGTACATGTAATTAATCAAGATCTTTAACTCGCCACCAGTAAAATATCCTTTATCCAACAAAACCGTGTTTATCATATCCCTACACCTAACGTTATAACCCGTTTAAAGCCCTCTTTGATAGTTTATCTTAGGTGCTTACGCCTAGTGGAGAAGGTTTTTGATCCTTTCCCAAGCCTATGGTAATCTATTTGCTATGACAGGTAGTGAGAGATATTATTCATTTTCATTTATGAGATATTTATATTTATGACACCTGAGAGATGTGAGTATCTAAACACTACTTGTGAGGTGCTAGTGTGTAATCTCCGTGCTTATTATGATTAAAGTGGAACGACTATTTGTTGTAATTACTTTTATATTAGCATTAAATGACCCCTAACTTGTATTTTGATTAGAATAAAAGCGCATTTGCTTGAGGACAAGCAAATCTCAAATGTAAGGGTATATGATGAGGCGAAATATGTACCGCTTTTGGGGGGTCATTTAAGCCCGAATTCGTATTTATTTGATCAAATATTGCCCTAAATCGTTCCTTTTGTCATTTTAGGTACTTTGAAGAAGAAATCTGGAAAAGGAAGCATTTTGGACGTTTTTGGAGCATAAAAGTGAAGAATTCGACAAAGTGCCAAAAATCTGCTGGAAGTACCTAGTGACGGCGTCAAGCCAATCCTGACGGCGTCAAGCCTTGATAGGCCAGAACGTATTTTTGGAGTTTAAAGGGAGACGGCGTCAAGGTGCCCATCCGAGAAACCCTAGCACGGCGAGGTGACGGCGTCAAGAGCCATAACGTGACGCCGTCAGATCTGATTTTCTATATATATTATCATAATTTTTAGTCATTAGTGTGCAACTTTGTGAGGAGAAACCCTAATACGATTTTTCTGCCATTTTTAAGGGTTTTATACCCTTGGATCTACCATGTTCAATTGAAGATAAGTAATCAATTAATCATTCAATATGTCTATGTGTTGTTTGATTATATCTTGTTCTTGTCTTTTATTTAACATGTTAGGCTAGATTTATCGTGTGTTTGCTTAGATCTAATGAAACCTAACTATTGATTATTGGTTGTTGGTGTGTTATTAATTGTATTGGATGATTGTTTATCGATGTTAGGCTTAAGAAAATTGGCTAACCTCCTATACGGTAACTTGCTTGAACGTCTTAAGAAACATGAACCAATGCGTACTGAGGTTATTATGGTTGTATTTAATGCATGAGCGAATTCTAGTGATCCCATGTTAGGAGCTTCTTAGCCGGCTCGACATAGGAGTGAAGTAGGAGTTCATAGAGTTGGGGAAGTACGTACGCCAACCCACGAATGGTATTAAGGAATACACCCGTTATCCACGCAATTAATACACACTAATTAACCGGTAAAAGATAGCTAGGGAGTAAGGAAATCTAAGTAAACACATTTCTCTCCATATAAGTTCCACAACCTTTTTCTTTTCAGTTATTTTATTTTATTTGCATTTGTAGTTATTTGGGTTAGTTGACTAGCAACTAATTCCGCCCACTCCTTCAAACCCGAGATTTTACTTGCTTTTCATAAAATATAAAAAATACAAAAAGAATCTTCCCTCATCCTTAGACCTATTAGAGTAGTTTTTCAATCCTAACGACACTATTCCCCTAGAGAACGATCAATCCCCCGGTACTTGCCACTACACTATACTACATCGGTCAGGTACACTGCCTGGTGGGGATTGCAAGCCTCTTGAGATCCCTCGAGAGGTAAAACCTGTTGTAAGGTCGCAAAACCACGCATCAGCTAACTAACCTTACTTCCAGATGGAGTGATCTTTTTTGGTCGAAAAGTCTTCTGGTCTCTGCAAACACAAATGTAAAGGGAGGGTCAGCAATTGTCAACAAATTAAGTATAAAAAGAATGTTGCAGTTAATGACACTGAATAATAATCTAAGCAGAAAGACAACATAAGAGGTAGACTTCTTAAATCTGAACAAATTCATGATTATTAATATTTCATAGTTGTATTTAGTAATAATTTTGTAGACTTTTTAAATCTGCCTAAATTTCAGATAAGCGATCCGTATTTAAACTTGCAAAGAAATAAAAAAACACATCGCATGCCTAGTATCTGTCTACTTGGATGTTAATGATGCCATAATGAATAAAAGAGTGACAACTAAACTACATACATTGTTTACCAAACCAAATATAATCTATGAATGAATCGACTGGATCATGTACGCATAAATGAATTGGACCAATATAGTTATAGAGTTCTAATACACATAAATACTCTTTTGGCCTTCTTTATGGATTTAATCAAGAGATGAACAATCTCACACACCATATTTCCAAGGGAATATTGATTCGTTATCAAGTTGAGTTTAGGGTTAAATATTAGTAAAGGACAAAGGTAGTGAACTCAAACTTGAAAATACTGTTTTCACGCATTACATAATTATCATCAATAAATATAAATTTAACTCACCCCGCAATGATATCCTTATAATATAAATCAACCAAAGATATTTTCACAGCCAAAATCATGAATCCTAAACCACAATCTGTCAAGGAAAAAAAAGTAGCCATATGAACAACATGATTAATTGAAAGAAAGTCTACCTATGAACCAAAATCAGAAGATTAATTGACAAAAATATAGACAAAGAAATAAACAAATTTTTGTTCAAAATAGGGAGAAATCATATTCATGTGTTTATTTCTAGATGTGATACTTACAAATTTTTTGGTTGAAGAATCTGGTTAAATCAAAGATTGACTTCTTAGGGTTGAAGAATCTGGTTGAATCAAACCGAATGTCATAGATCGACTCCTTAGGGTTAGGGTGATATTATGAGATGACTGAATCAAACACATAAAGAGGAAATCAAATATAGGATTTCAATTCAAAATCGTAACTTATTATTGGAGATGATTGTACAATTAATTGATTGATTGTAACAGATGGGTTTGAATGATATCAATGCAGAGAAAGAAATATAGAAGAAGTTTTTTGTAACACCCCAACCCGATAAGGGTAGAAGTACTACATTATGGTGACATATCAAAGCAAACACAAGCATACATCTTAAGTAATACAAATGAGTTACAAAGGTTACAAAGGAATAATCTGAAATATAAGATTACAAATGAGATCGAAAATAAATACTAAGTCTAAAATGTAAATCTCTTCTAAGCATCTCTAATCGAGAATATAGCTATCAAGGTGAAGTCCACTAAGCTCTTATGCACTCTTCACTCATATCCCGGCTTCCCTCTAAACCTGCCGCGGTGAAAAGAAATGCGGCTGAGCTTAAAAAGCCCAGTGAACAGATATATACAAAAGGAAACAAAAGATGAAGAACGAACAAAGATATAATGTAAGGTGCATTGGGGAAAATCATAAGGTATAAACAGAATGAAAGAATAAAGTGTAAGGTTAAGGACAGTAATCCTCCCGAGCCCAGAACATATCTCATCATATCATATCCATAAGTAACCATATATCTTCATAATCATATAGAGGGGAGACCTCTCAGATAATCCGACAAATGAGGGGTGTCCTCAGTAAATATCATAATCATATCATCACATGGAAACATAATGGAGGAGAGACCTCCCAGAGGTGTGAAAGACGTGCATGCACGCAACATTAATCACCAGATAATAACAGATAACAGATAACAGATCTAGGATGCATTCATACGCCCCTACCCAAAACATATAATATCATATATGTACAACCAATCAAAGGGACGTGGCAGAGCATCACTCTACTGCCCTAGAGTCATGTCAGAGGTGCATCCCTGACACGGACATGGAACCCCCATGCCTAGTGAAATAAATGGCTCGGGTGTCAAACCAGAACAGGTCAAACAGAATGTCATAACATGACACAGATCATAAGTCATCATAATAGTCCAAAACAGAAGTATGTATCAGATGGTTCATATCACAAGGTCCAAATTAGATAGTCCAGAATCAGAAGTTTTCAAAATTAGAAGGTCTAATCAGAAGTTTCAAAATATAACAAAGGTTTATCAAAATAAAAGGTTTAGAAAACAAGTTTAGAAAACAAAAGTTTAAAACATATTTTTATCATAGCAAAGGTCCAGGTTCAGAAAGTTTCCAAAACAGAAAGTCTATCCAATCCGAGTTTATCAAATTAGAGTTTATTAAATCAGAAGGTTCAAACAGAAGGTTTAGGTGTAACAAGTTCAGATAACCAAAAGGTTCAGCACAGACAAGGTTCAGAACACAAAAGGGATTCATATCAATGGCATAGGGAATCCTAATCAGAATGAAAATGACAAGAGAAAAGAAATCATGATAAACCTTTACTGAAAAGGTCAGAATATCTGTAAAACCCACTTTTCCATACTACATTTAAATTACCAAAATGCCCTTGAAATCTAAAACTTTAATTAATTAACTTAATTAAACAAATAAATCTCAAATAAATCACAAACTATTGTAAACTTTAGAAATTATGAGATGAATAATTTTCTTTGGACTTTATATTAATTAATAGTGTATAAAAATTTGCCTTATCACTTTGGAATATATATAAGGGCCGAAATATACATATATGTATCAAATTAATTCAATTTCAAGTATTATAATAGATAAGGATTTACAAAATAGGAAGGTAATAACAAAATAAAATTTTGATCTTGTAAATACTGAAAATGGCCGAGATTTTTGGATACCACATCCATTCACACGTTTTTCCCCATCATCATATAATTCATTGTTTTATTTTTTTTCCAAAAACCCTAGCCGTATACCACAATAATTCCTCCACACCCCATACTAATTTTCAAGGCTGCAACAACAATTTTCTTGGGTCCTATTTGATGTTTAGAAGCTGGGAAAAATAGCCACAAGATTTCTAGATCGTTGGTTTTGATCGGGGTTGATTTTGTGTTCGATTCTAATTTGGCCGAGAGAAAGAAATTCCACACGACTCCTTTGATCATTCTAAAATTTTTCTGGTATTTTTCTTATGTCAATTACATCATATATGTTCCATAAAAATTAATGAAATCGAACCATGCATGCTTAAACAATCGTATGGATTTTAAAGGGTTAAAACACATATAAAATCTATAATAAAGCATACGAATTTTCTGGGCTTCATGATTATTTTATTTTCACTCTATATGACATTTATGACTCTGGAAAAATGATCCTTGGATTTGTTGAAGCCTATATAATTTATTTCGAGTTCTTTTGTATATCGGGAATAAAAGAAAAAAGAAAAGAAAAACACATCGAGGGGTCTAGGGTTTTGCTTTTGGATTTTGTATTTGAGTATTAAATGATTGTAATGATGATTGTGATGATTAGTAATCATGTGTTAGATCTAGGGTTAGGGTTTGTGTTGTTTTGTTTTAAAACCGATTATGTAAATATAAAGTTTGGTGTTGTTTTGTGAATTTATAAACTTGTGGGATATTTTTTATAAACTCTATGTTACTGTAGCAATATAAGAAAATTATAACATGTGGGCCTAATGTGTAAATATTGTAATGTGGAGGTTTGTTTTGAATTATATATAATTATATAAATCGATTTGATAATAATTAAACTAGAGGGACTTGTTTTGTAAAATATGAATCTTTGAGGGATGTTTCGTATTATTATTAGTAGAAGGGGTATTTTCTGTAAATTTGGATAATTAAGGATTTATTTAGAATATTATTAATTAAAAGGGATTGTTTTGATAATAATTAAACTCGAGGGACTAATTTTGTAAATACCATATTTTCGGCCTAAATTAATGTTAAGGGGATGAAATTGTAATTTTGTGATAATTGATGGACCTATGTGTTTAATTGATTAATTATATACCTTAAATGGTTAATTATGTTAATATAAGGTTTAAATTGCTAAATTGTAAACTAGAGGGACTAAATGTGTAAATATAGAAACTTTGAGATAAAATGGCTGAGAATATGTGTTAAGGGCTGTTTGTGTCATTTTTTAAATAGTTGAGGTGCTTATGTGATAATTATATTAGTTAAAGGTTTAATTATATAATTAAGGTTTAATTTGTAACTTTGGAAACTAAAGGGTATAAAGTGTAATATTGGCATTCTTGGCTTCTGTGACTTATGGTTATGTGTTATAACTTGTATAATTTCATTTATAACCATTACCTTTATGATTTGACACATTTAACCCTAAAGTATGTAACTTTACATTTCTTAACCCTAATTTCAGGAAACTTGTATATTATGAAATCCTTAACCTATTAAAGTATGGAGACTTGTTAAAATGATGAAAATAACTATATTGAATATGTCTATAAGAGGAAACCTTATAATTTTGGAAAATCTGCTATTTATGGAAACCTGCTATTTATGAAAAGTACTATTTATGGAAACCTTCTAAAAGTGGAAACCTTCTAAATAAGGGAACTTACTAAAAATAGAAAGTCTTCTAAAATGTTTGAACTACTTAAAGTGGAAACTTACTAAGTATGGAAAGTTACCTAAAATAGAAAGCTGCTAAATATGGAAAGCTACTAAAATGGAAAGACAACCAATAAGGGATAATATGTTTGAATTGAACTATTGAGTAATTCTCGGTTTCTAATTCACTTAGGTTCCGTGATGAAGGAGTGGTTCCTATTTCCGTGTGATCTTTCTCTTGCCTACTTTGTCATCTGGTTGAGGTACAGATATTCCGTACTCTTTCAGTAAGAGTGCACACTTCCTCTCTCTTGACTTTGTCTTTGATTTGTTATCATACTATGATTCCGTTTGATCTTGATTATCATCCTTCGTACTTGACTCTATGATTGATGTGTTATCATCGGTAATTTCTATCCTATTGTTATTCGTTTGAACTCTTATGATTCGTTCGATAACCTTTTGTGACCTTAACCTTTTGAACCATGGTGAGACTTTGGATACTCTTTGGGATATTGTAACGGGATTGAAACCCATGTGAGACTTGGAATGTTCTGTTTGGGATAATATAACGGGAGGTGAAAATTCTTTTCTTAATTACGATATGGAAACATTTAAAAGAGAGACTAATTTATAACGACATTTTAATATGATTTCAGACCACTTATCTATGGGATTTTATAAATTCATAAAGACCACTTTTAAAGAACATCTTATGAAAGCCTTTATCTAAGATCATTTTTATAAATGTCATCTTTGGAAGATCTTTTCTAAATGAACCTTTGCTATAAACCTTTTAAATGAGATTGTACTATGAACCTTTTAAACAAGTGATGGGAACCTGCTAAATTAAACTTTTGTTTTAAACTCTCATTATGACCCTTTGATTTATGAACTGTGGGACTTTGGAACTTGGAAAAGTGAACCTTGTGGATTGGGAACTTTGGCTTTGACCTCTCCATTTTGACCCATTGATATTACATCTTTGATTGATCTTTTGACATTGAACCTTTGGTACTGAACCTTCGATACTGAACCTTTGATATTGAACCTTTGATATTGAACCTTTGATATTGAACCCTTGATATTGAACCTTTGATATTGAACCCTTGATATTGAACCTTTGATATTGAACCCTTGATATTGGACCTTTGATACTGAACCTTGACTACATGACCCATCAGTATTTACCCAGGTGTTACTTGTTGTGGAGTAGCCACAACCATAGCATTGATGCACCAATGTTATGTACTCTAGTGGGGCTGGAGAGATGTCCCCCACCGTCCCTTGATTTGGTCTGCATGTGAATGGGTAAGGGGCGTATGGATGCATCCTAGATTTGTATTGTATTGTATTGTATTGTATTGTATTGTATTGTATTGATTGATGGATTGATTATTGGAACTACCACATTGGTTACATTGCTACATATTGTATTGGTGACTGGGTATGCGTGCATTGCAACCCCTCACATTTTGGGAGTTGATCACTCCATATTGGGCTACTATTGGATGGTATTGGATTGGATTGGATATTGTTTTGGCCTGGGGTAAATATACTGATACCTACACCTTGGACTTGTACACTCACCTACAACTTAACCATTTATCCTACTTCTTTACCTTGTACTCGTTATTATACTCCTGACTCTATTTACTGTATTTCATTCATATCGATTCTTTGTTTTGCTTTGTTATCTATATATATCTGTTCACTGAGCTTTGTAAGCTCAGCCGCATTTCTTTTCTCATGCGGCAGGTTTAGTAGGAAGCTGGGTTATGGAAGAAGATTTTGTTTTGGACTTAGAAGACTTCACCCTGTTAGCTTTTGGCTGGACTTAGAGATGACTAGAGGCTTTTATATTGGGCTTAGTATCTTTTGTTTGGGCTTAGTCTATTATTGCAGCCCAGTTGTATTTTGTACTTTGTATTGTTTTCCTTTTTAATCCTTTGTAAGCTTTGTATGGAATTGTATATCCGTTTGATTTGTAATCTGATTTGACTCCATAATGTTACACTTTAGCCCTTCTCGGGTTGGGGTGTTACAATTATGGTATCAGAGAACAAGTTTGGATCGGCGGATGAAACGTCCGTAGAGCTTAGGCTATGACCTGTGAGTTTTGGACCGTTAAGCTTTCCCCTGTAGGAACCTAGGAAACAACTTTGAGAACTTGCTTTGAGATTTCCCCTGCGTGAACTTAAGTTTTGACCAGTAAGGAATGGGTAGACTGTAAGAGATTTCTTATGTATCTTTGTTTCCGCATTACTCTGATTCGTGCCCTACGTTTAGCTATGCCTTTTGTGATCATCCCTTTTGAGTTAGAGATTTTGCACCACCTAAGTTTACCACTAGTAAGTTTGAAGGCCTTTAAGATTTCTCGTTAATGCCTACCGCTATTTTGATTTTATCTTTGATCTCTGATCTGTTTGTTGATCCTTCTGACATTTTGGGCATTCTAAGAACCTACATGGCGATGACGTGTTTGATGCACTCTATTGTTGTATCTTGCTATTGGCAAATCCTCTGTAAGTTTTCTGATGTTATTTGATTTTGTTTCACTCATTCATACCATCTTTGAGAAGTCAGGTGATGTTTAACCACGAGTATAAGATTGTTTCCTTTCACTTTGAACGATAAAGGTTTGTTATGTAAATCTGCTTTTCTTTAGATAGCCAACTTCGATTTGATTCTGATATGAATTGGTTGCTTAAGCATTCGAGATGCTGACAACTATTCTACTATGTCTTACCTTTGGTGTTTTGAACTTTTTGAAAATCCTCTACCATGATTTCCGATCAGTGAACTTTTGCTATCTTTATTGCCTTGGAGACTCGTACGTTACTTTCGCTGTTATGAAATTCTCTTGTACCTATTTTGTTCACCGAGGAACGAACATTTCGTGTGAATTATGTTTTGGCACCCTGAAATTTCGGATATGATTCTTGTTGGATCACCAAGTTTCCTAGCAGAAGACGGAACTGAATAGAACCTGAAGATGACAGACAACGGTAACCGGGAAGACGAAAGAGTTGATGACATACCTCGCAAGATGAAAGAGTGGACGAGCAGAACGCAGGAACCTAGTCAAGACGGCGAACCTGGAGCTGATGAAGAACATACAGTCTCATTTCCCTATTCACCTTGGTTGTACTAAGATGAATTAAGAGTGGAAGTAGACTGGATGAGGAGGAGATCGAAGACCGTACCAGAGAATCACGTTACTTAGTCACTTTCCAAGAAGAACTGCAGAAGGCTTGAAGAAACCAAACTCAAGATAATGATTCCGTTTCACTCTCAGATTGGAAGATGGACGAAGACTGACTACTCGGACATAAGAAGATTCTGAAGAGACGAATGTTGAAAACGAACCTTGTGATGCCTTAGCTACATGTTTCTTTTGATGATGATTGTTTGATTTTGTTACGTCTTTTCGAGCTTCGTTTGTTTTGTCGATGTCGTTTCGTTATTGATATTTGAATAGGGCTAACCCAGAAGATAGTTGGACTGTTAGGTGGATTGTAGATTTGTTTCACTGATTGAGATAAAGTATGATCATCATGAGGGCATATTTATATGATGCTAGTATTATGACGTCTGGCCAACGTGATAATACTTACATCATATAAAGTGTACTTGTTGTGTTCATAGGATGTCTTGAGAAGTGCCTTAGTGGAGACTTAGATTTTTGTTTCATTTGCGATGATCTGCGAATAGTGAGACCTTAGGATTCTTTTGATCTGTATGTTTGATCTACCTTATCGCCGTACGTTTTGATATGATTGGTTACGCGTCACGTGATTGTTTGACTTCTATGCCTTGATAAATCCTAAGTTCCGTTGTAGAGCTTCCTGCCATTTGATGTTATCGAGCAACCTATCTTCTGCCTATATGGATTTGATTTGTTACTACGAAGAGCTACACCTATGCCTTACTATGTATACACTCCTCACATTCGATGAATTCGTTTCATGACGACCTGTTATGAGTTAAAATATGAAGTTCTGAGAATCAAGATCTATCGGTCTACGAAAATACCTTTGGAAGGTTATATTGAAGACGAAACTGTTTGAAATCTGAAGAGCTATATTTATATATGTCATCTTCGTGATACTATCATTCGATACATTCTCATCTGATCATTTCATTTCTTTGTTCGCGAATGGAATACCCACCTAATCTCACATCTTCCTTTGAATATCTTTTAAGGAGATACGATTGTCATCTATTACGTTCGGTATGTGATTCTTCCATTTGGATTCTGTACGAATTGCTTTTTCTGGGGAACCGAAACCACTTTCGAATCGATAAGAGCAAGTATTGGGAAACAAGACCATTTTGTTCATTGAAATTCTTTAAATCTGAATTTGTGCGAGTTAAACTCCTTTTTCCTATTCGTAGTCTGGTGCACTTTCGTTTTGTTTCACCACCTCACCTTTTGCATTTTCGCGGACGAAATTTTTTTTTTAGTGGGAGATAGTTGTAAAACCCACTTTTCCATACTATATTTAAATTACCAAAATGCCCTTGAAATCTAAAACTTTAATTAGTTAACTTAATTAAACAAATAAATCTCAAATAAATCACAAACTATTGTAAACTTTAGAAATTATGAGATGAATAATTTTCTTTGGACTTTATATTAATTAATAGTGTATAAAAATTTGCCTTGTCACTTTGGAATATATATAAGGGCCGAAATATACATATATGTATCTAATTAATTCAATTTCAAGTATTATAATAGATAAGGATTTACAAAATAGGAAGGTAATAACAAAATAAAATTTTGATCTTGTAAATACTGAAAATGGCCGAGATTTTTGGATACCACATCCATTCACACAGTTTTTCCCCATCATCATATAATTCATTGTTTTATTTTTTTTCCAAAAACCCTAGCCGTATACCACAATAATTCCTCCACACCCCATACTAATTTTCAAGGCTGCAACAACAATTTTCTTGGGTCCTATTTGATGTTTAGAAGCTGGGAAAAATAGCCACAAGATTTCTAGATCGTTGGTTTTGATCGGGGTTGATTTTGTGTTCGATTCTAATTTGGTCGAGAGAAAGAAATTCCACACGACTCCTTTGATCATTCTAAAATTTTCCTGGTATTTTTCTTATGTCAATTACATCATATATGTTCCATAAAAATTAATGAAATCGAACCATGCATGCTTAAACAATCGTATGGATTTTAAAGGGTTAAAACACATATAAAATCTATAATAAAGCATACGAATTTTCTGGGCTTCATGATTATTTTATTTGCACTCTATATGACATGTATGACTCTGGAAAAATGATCCTTGGATTTGTTGAAGCCTATATAATTTATTTCGAGTTCTTTTGTATATCGGGAATAAAAGAAAAAAGAAAAGAAAAACACATCGAGGGGTCTAGGGTTTTGCTTTTGGATTTTGTATTTGAGTATTAAATGATTGTAATGATGATTGTGATGATTAGTAATCATGTGTTAGATCTAGGGTTAGGGTTTGTGTTGTTTTGTTTTAAAACCGATCATGTAAATATAAAGTTTGGTGTTGTTTTGTGAATTTATAAACTTGTGGGATATTTTTTATAAACTTTATGTTACTGTAGCAATATAAGAAAATTATAACATGTGGGCCTAATGTGTAAATATTGTAATGTGGAGGTTTGTTTTGAATTATATATAATTATATAAATCGATTTGATAATAATTAAACTAGAGGGACTTGTTTTGTAAAATATGAATCTTTGAGGGATGTTTCGTATTATTATTAGTAGAAGGGGTATTTTCTGTAAATTTGGATAATTAAGGATTTATTTAGAATATTATTAATTAAAAAGGATTGTTTTGATAATAATTAAACTAGAGGGACTAATCTTGTAAATATTTTATTTTCGGCCTAAATTAATGTTAAGGGGATGAAATTGTAATTTTGTGATAATTGATGGACCTATGTGTTTAATTGATTAATTATATACCTTAAATGGTTAATTATGTTAATATAAGGTTTAAATTGCTAAATTGTAAACTAGAGAGACTAAATGTGTAAATACAGAAACTTTGAGATAAAATGGCTGAGAAAATGTGTTAAGGGCTGTTTGTGTCATTTTTTAAATAGTTGAGGTGCTTATGTGATAATTATATTAGTTAAAGGTTTAATTATATAATTAAGGTTTAATTTGTAACTTTGGAAACTAAAGGGTATAAAGTGTAATATTGGCATTCTTGGCTTATGTGACTTATGGTTATGTGTTATAACTTGTATAATTTCATTTATAACCCTTACCTTTATGATTTGACACATTTAACCCTAAAGTATGTAACTTTACATTTCTTAACCCTAATTTCAGGAAACTTGTATATTATGAAATCCTTAACCTATTAAAGTATGGAGACTTGTTAAAATGATGAAAATAACTATATTGAATATGTCTATAAGAGGAAACCTTATAATTTTGGAAAATCTGCTATTTATGGAAACTTGCTATTTATGGAAACCTTCTAAAAGTGGAAACCTTCTAAATAAGGGAACTTACTAAAAATAGAAAGTCTTCTAAAATGTTTGAACTACTTAAAGTGGAAACTTACTAAGTATGGAAAGTTACCTAAAATAGAAAGCTGCTAAATATGGAAAGCTACTAAAATGGAAAGACAACCAATAAGGGATAATATGTTTGAATTGAACTATTGAGTAATTCTCGGTTTCTAATTCACTTAGGTTCCGTGATGAAGGAGTGGTTCCTATTTCCGTGTGATCTTTCTCTTGCCTACTTTGTCATCTGGTTGAGGTACAGATATTCCGTACTCTTTCAGTAAGAGTGCACACTTCCTCTCTCTTGACTTTGTCTTTGATTTGTTATCATACTATGATTCCGTTTGATCTTGATTATCATCCTTCGTACTTGACTCTATGATTGATGTGTTATCACCGGTAATTTCTATCCTATTGTTATTCGTTTGAACTCTTATGATTCGTTCGATAACCTTTTGTGACCTTAACCTTTTGAACCATGGTGAGACTTTGGATACTCTTTGGGATACTGTAACGGGATTGAAACCCATGTGAGACTTGGAATGTTCTGTTTGGGATAATATAACGGGAGGTGAAAATTCTTTTCTTAATTACGATATGGAAACATTTAAAAGAGAGACTAATTTATAACGACATTTTAATATGATTTCAGACCACTTATCTATGGGATTTTATAAATTCATAAAGACCACTTTTAAAGAACATCTTATGAAAGCCTTTATCTAAGATCATTTTTATAAATGTCATCTTTGGAAGATCTTTTCTAAATGAACCTTTGCTATAAACCTTTTAAATGAGATTGTACTATGAACCTTTTAAACAAGTGATGGGAACCTGCTAAATTAAACTTTTGTTTTAAACTCTCATTATGACCCTTTGATTTATGAACTGTGGGACTTTGGAACTTGGAAAAGTGAACCTTGTGGATTGGGAACTTTGGCTTTGACCTCTCCATTTTGACCCATTGATATTACATCTTTGATTGATCTTTTGACATTGAACCTTTGGTACTGAACCTTCGATACTGAACCTTTGATATTGAACCTTTGATATTGAACCTTTGATATTGAACCCTTGATATTGAACCTTTGATATTGAACCCTTGATATTGAACCTTTGATATTGAACCCTTGATATTGGACCTTTGATACTGAACCTTGACTACATGACCCATCAGTATTTACCCAGGTGTTACTTGTTGTGGAGTAGCCACAACCATAGCATTGATGCACCAATGTTATGTACTCTAGTGGGGCTGGAGAGATGTCCCCCACCGTCCCTTGATTTGGTCTGCATGTGAATGGGTAAGGGGCGTATGGATGCATCCTAGATTTGTATTGTATTGTATTGTATTGTATTGTATTGTATTGATTGATGGATTGATTATTGGAACTACCACATTGGTTACATTGCTACATATTGTATTGGTGACTGGGTATGCGTGCATTGCAACCCCTCACATTTTGGGAGTTGATCACTCCATATTGGGCTACTATTGGATGGTATTGGATTGGATTGGATATTGTTTTGGCCTGGGGTAAATATACTGATACCTACACCTTGGACTTGTACACTCACCTACAACTTAACCATTTATCCTACTTCTTTACCTTGTACTCGTTATTATACTCCTGACTCTATTTACTGTATTTCATTCATATCGATTCTTTGTTTTGCTTTGTTATCTATATATATCTGTTCACTGAGCTTTGTAAGCTCAGCCGCATTTCTTTTCTCATGCGGCAGGTTTAGTAGGAAGCTGGGTTATGGAAGAAGATTTTGTTTTGGACTTAGAAGACTTCACCCTGTTAGCTTTTGGCTGGACTTAGAGATGATTAGAGGCTTTTATATTGGGCTTAGTATCTTTTGTTTGGGCTTAGTCTATTATTGCAGCCCAGTTGTATTTTGTACTTTGTATTGTTTTCCTTTTTAATCCTTTGTAAGCTTTGTATGGAATTGTATATCCGTTTGATTTGTAATCTGATTTGACTCCATAATGTTACACTTTAGCCCTTCTCGGGTTGGGGTGTTACAATTATGGTATCAGAGAACAAGTTTGGATCGGCGGATGCAACGTCCGTAGAGCTTAGGCTATGACCTGTGAGTTTTGGACCGTTAAGCTTTCCCCTGTAGGAACCTAGGAAACAACTTTGAGAACTTGCTTTGAGATTTCCCCTGCGTGAACTTAAGTTTTGACCAGTAAGGAATGGGTAGACTGTAAGAGATTTCTTATGTATCTTTGTTTCCGCATTACTCTGATTCGTGCCATACGTTTAGCTTTGCCTTTTGTGATCATCCCTTTTGAGTTAGAGATTTTGCACCACCTAAGTTTACCACTAGTAAGTTTGAAGGCCTTTAAGATTTCACGTTAATGCCTACCGCTATTTTGATTTTATCTTTGATCTCTGATCTGTTTGTTGATCCTTCTGACATTTTGGGCATTCTAAGAACCTACATGGCGATGACGTGTTTGATGCACTCTATTGTTGTATCTTGCTATTGGCAAATCCTCTGTAAGTTTTCTGATGTTATTTGATTTTGTTTCACTCATTCATACCATCTTTGAGAAGTCAGGTGATGTTTAACCACGAGTATAAGATTATTTTCTTTCACTTTGAACGATAAAGGTTTGTTATGTAAATCTGCTTTTCTTTAGATAGCCAACTTCGATTTGATTCTGATATGAATTGGTTGCTTAAGCATTCGAGATGCTGACAACTATTCTACTATGTCTTACCTTTGGTGTTTTGAACTTTTTGAAAATCCTCTACCATGATTTCCGATCAGTGAACTTTTGCTATCTTTATTGCCTTGGAGACTCGTACGTTACTTTCGCTGTTATGAAATTCTCTTGTACCTATTTTGTTCACCGAGGAACGAACATTTCGTGTGAATTATGTTTTGGCACCCTGAAATTTCGGATATGATTCTTGTTGGATCACCAAGTTTCCTAGCAGAAGACGGAACTGAATAGAACCTGAAGATGACAGACAACGGTAACCGGGAAGACGAAAGAGTTGATGACATACCTCGCAAGATGAAAGAGTGGACGAGCAGAACGCAGGAATGATCGGTGCAAAATGTACGTATAAATAAATATATGTATCGTGCACACGTGATCCGTGTAGTACTAGGTAAGTGATCACCCAGATCGTTTCCCAACGAGGTGTGAATGGGCAAACTGTGAAAAGTAAGGATTAGAGTGATTGATGATTTAGATTGCTTTTGATTTTTCTTTTTAACAATTCTAAATAACAAATTAAAACAAATATACACAATAAAATTAAACGCGAATAAATAAACTAAAACGCGTAACGGAAAAGCTAAAATGGGACTAAAACTGAAATTTATGAAATTTAAAACCTAAAAATGTAAAATAACTTAAAACTAATTTAAAAACTTAAATTATAATTTTTTATACTTTTTATTTAATTATTATTAATTATTTATTATTTAATTACTTATTAAACTATTTAAATTTATAAAAAATACTAAATGAACAAAGAAAAATCTAAAACTTTTTCTAAAAATATTATTAAGTAAATAGAAGCTAAGAAAATTATAAAAATGAAAATTACTTAATTAAAATTTAAAAAGATAAAATCTATTAAATAGAAACTATCACTTATTTTTATATTTTATTTATCCTAAGATCTACAAATATTTTTATATTTTTCCTGGATTAAAAATGACAAAAGAAAATTATGAAAATTGGATTTATATTTTTCTGATTATTTTTCTATTTATTATGATTTAATTACTAATATAAACTAATTAAAAAGATTAAAAATAGTAAAACTGTTAGGAAAATTATGAAAAATTCTGAGTAAATCTAAAATATTATTAGAAAGCTATGAAAAATAAAAGTGGAACTCTTCTGAGCCTAATAAGCACATTTGGGCAGATAAGCAGTTAACAAATAAGCCCAAAAATAAGCAAATAAGCTCAAAACAATACCAAAGGCTCAAAACAGATTAAAACAACTTAAATAAGCACAAATCAACTTATTTCAAACAGTCAATCCACAAAATAAGCACAATCAACACCAAATCTGATTCAAACTTGAGACAGAAAAATGCAGAAAAAGGCAAACTTCCAAGGTAGATTAAGCAGTCTAAATAAGCACTGAGATGCAATATTATGGGGGCAAAAGGTAGCCTGAACTATGAACGATCTTAAAAACCTAAAAGCCCTATCACAAACACACCAATTGAAGTCCAATTGGACCCAAGTTCAGCTGCTTCAGCAATGAGCAGGCTGCTATGCAGTCTGTTTGACTGAAGTGGTGTGCAGAAGTGTGCACAGACCAAGGGACTTAACCAGCTTTTGTGTTTACACTAAATAGACCAAATGGAACTCAGAGAAGCTAAGAAAAAGTACCAAATGAGCTTATGGCTGCTGATGCGTGGGTTTTGCAACCTTACAACAGGTTTTACCTCTCAAGGGATCTCAAGAGGCTTACAACCCCACCAGGCAGTGTACCTGACCGATGTAGTATAGTGTAGTGGTAAGTACGGGGGATTGATCGTTCTCCACAGGGAATAGTGTTCGTTAGGTATGAAAGGCTACTCTAATTAGGTCTAAGGGTTGAGGAAGATTCTTTTTTATGTTTTTATATTTTTATGAAAGCAAGTAAAATCTCGGTTTTGAAGGAGTGGGCGGAATTAGTTGCTAGTCAACTAACCCAAATTACTACGAATGCAAATAAAATAAAATAACAAAAATGAAAATGTGGTGAGAAACTTATGTGTAGAGAAATGTGTTTACTTAGATTTCCTTACTCCCTAACTATCTTTTACCGGTTAATTAGTGTGTATTAGTCGCGTGGATGACGGGTGTATTCCTTAATACCATTCGTGGGGTGGCGTACTTACTTCCCCAACTCTACAAACTCCTACTTCACTCCTATGTCGAGCCGGCTAGGAAGCTCCTAACATGGGATCACTAGAATTCGCTTGTGCATTAAATACAACCATAAAAACCTTTAGTACGCATTTGGTTCATGTTTCTTAAGACGTTCAAGCAAGTTACCGAATAGGAAGTTAGCCAGTTTTCTTAAGCCTAACATAGATAAACAATCATCCAATACAACTAACAACACACTAATAACCAATAATCAATAGCTAGGTTTCATTAGATCTAAGCAAACACAAGATAAATTTAGCCTAACATGTTAAACAAAAGACAAGAATAAGATAAAATCAAACAACACATAGACATATTGAATGATTAATTGATAACTTATCTTTCAATGAAACATGGAAGATCTCAAGGCAAAAAGCCTTGAAAAAGGAGCTAAATTCGTCTTAGGGTTTTCTCCCAAAATTCCACACACTAAGCTCTCTAATAAGTTCCACACAAATGACAAAGAATTGCAAAACTATATATAGATTTTTGGATCTGACGGCGTCACCTTATGGATTGTGACGCCGTCACCTCGCCGCTTTTAGGGTTCCCGGATGACCATCTTGACGCCGTCCCTCTTTAGCTCTCCAAAAATGCTCTCTGGCTTATCAAGGCTTGACGCCGTCGAACCTTGAACGTGACGCCGTCCCCTTATGATTTAAGCCGTGACGCCCTTGATCAAGTTAAAGCGTGACGCCGTCAGAATTCCATGCTATTTTCTCTGGCCCGTCATGAGTAAATTTCACGTCCAACTTTTCTTGCCAAAGCATGACGCCGTCCAGAGTAGATTGTCACGCCGTCAAAGGTAACTTTCAGCATGATATTGAGACTTTGTCGTTTTCTTCACTTTTATGCTCCAAAAACGTCCAAAATGCCTCCTTTTCCAGATTTCTCCTCAAAAGTACCTAAAATGACAAAAGAAACGATTTAGGGCGATATTTGATCAAATAAATACGATTTAGGGCTTAAATGACCCCTTAAAAGCGGTACATTTTTCGCCTCATCAAATACCCTTACACTTGAGATTTGCTTGTCCTCAAGCAAATGCGCTTTTATTCTAATCAAAATACAAGTTAGGGGTCATTTAATGCAAACATAAAAGTAATTACAATAAATAATCGTTCCACTTCAATCATAATAAGCACGGAGATTACATACTAGCACCTCACAAGTAGTGTTTAGATACTCACATCTCTCAAGTGTCATCAAAATAAATCTCATAAATGAAAACGGATAATATCTCTCACTACCTGTCATAGCAAATAGATTACCATAGGCTTGGGAAAGGATCGAAAACCTCCTCCCCTAGGCGTAAGCACCAAAGATAAACTATCAAAGAGGGCTTTTAAATGGGTTATAACGTTAGGTGTAGGGAAAAGGAGAACACGGTTTTGTTGGATAAGGGATATTTTACTGGTGGCTAGTTAAAGATCTTGATCAATTACATGTACTATACAATGTTGCTAAGCCAAGACTAGACTCGATCTTAAGCTAGAAATAAAATAACAAAATAACAAAAACATAAACTAAACATAAAATGAAACGGGATGGTAGTCCGTATGTTTTTTCTATTTTTCTTTTTCTCATTTTTTTGTATTTTTCTTGATTTTTCGATTTTTTTTTTTTTTTTTTTTTTTTTTTTTTTTTTTTTGACATACACTCTTGCCCTACCATCCAAAATAATACATCATAGGGGCATTGCATTCCCCTTACACTTGAACTTTTATATAACTTTACAAATAACTATTCTAATGACTCGAATTAAGATAATCAAAACACTTGGAGTACTTTTAAAATATTTAGCACATATGGGGGTAATAAATGATGTTCATCCCCATTACTCCATTATACTAGTACTTTACCCATGAGTCCCAATCGTCCCAAAACAATATGTACAAGGATATGACTCGACTTAGCAACCATGTAATCAACTAGATAATTAACTTGGGTTTAAACAAATGTTGTCACAATAATGCACTAAAAATGAGTGCATACAAGGTAGGCTAAGGCGATTTGGGTGTACATTTAAGTGGGGTGTAAACAAATTCTTCCTTTAAGTAAAATGCTTAAAGGTCGAAACGAAAAGATAGGCTCTGAGGGGTGTACTAGGGGTATCGTGTACTAAAAATGAGTACAACGCAAAGGGTGTGGGAGAATTACTTGACCAATGTAGCCAAAGTAATTATAACAAAAACACAGGTGTAAAACAATGGGTTAATCCTAATGCCTCTTATCATGTAGTAAATCTAACTACACGAATGTAGTCTCACTTGTGGCCTTGGACTACAACCAAAACAAACCAACTTTCGTATTTCCCTTTTTGCCCCCAACAACGAATAACAACCCTAAGAAACAAAATGATTTTCTTACTACAATATATTTTATCTTGTAGCATATTGATTTCCCTCTTTGCTTTCACATTTAGCTAACAACTTGAATACTTTGAAAGAAAAAAAAAAAAAAAAAAAAAAAAAAAAAAAAAAAAAAAATACAAACCAACTATTAACGTAAGACGCGATTTTATATATATAAAGCAAACCAATTTTGTGTTATCACTTAAGACTTTATCTAACAAGTTTTTCTTTACAAAACTTTAAAGTTCAACAACTATTCTATTATTCATCAGATTTTCATTGTTAAAAATCTACAAACTATTTGTTGACGAGTAGCTTACACCATAAAGTTGTGATTTTCAAAATTTCAAATCATGTGCACTTTCAAAACTCGATAGAATAACAATTTTCATTCCAAAAAAAAAAAAAAAAAAAAACAAGATCTCGAAACAAAATAACTTGTTCATACACCTCACTTTTAGTCAACCTCAGACAAATCTACACTCAATACCCATTACTCACTGCTCTATTATACGAAGTCGAGAAAAATACGAAACTAGAAACTATAAGAACTCACAACAATCTATGAAAAACACAAATAACATAAATTTCATTTGAAACCACGGAAGTTAATACATAGCGAAATGATTAACATCGGAAGTGCTAACAACACAATAAACACAATGTAAGGCACACAATCTTCAAGCGGTTGACCCACCATAGAAACAACAACCCCCACCAACCCAACAATAGCAAGAGCCACCATAGGATGAAGCACCTTGATTACTCTGCGTCATAAACATAATAAAACATTAAAAGTTATGCCAAGAATTATAACTAAACATAAACGAGATTTTATTTCACAATCATTAAAGATTACATTGACAAACAACAAAACTACATTTTAACTACACTAGCCGAGATCCTCACCTCAAAATCTTATCCACATTGATCGCAAAAATCGTGAGGAGTACGACGAATGCCAACGATGCGATGTAATAGTCAGAGTTTTCATCAGGGAAGAAAGCTAAATAAGTGGCGACGAAAACAATGTATACGGTAGCGGCAAAAATGACGATCGACGGCATGGTAAGGTATTTGTTCGAAGAAGATAAAGATGTGAGATGAAGAAGGGGAGCGGAAAAGTGAAAAAGGAAAAAGAGTGGATAAGATTAAATAGGGAATCTAAGTGGAGAAAGTACCCATTATTTTACTATTCACGATCATCAAATTTCAAATCACTACCACTAAAAATCCCCTAGTCTCGACCGTTAGAACACTAAACATTAAGTGCTAAATATTTCTTACTCTCGGCCGTTACTTTCACTACTCGTAGCTCATAAATCGAATTATTGATCAAACATTCAAATTTATTCAGTCTAGTATTAATAAATCTAGTTGAAAATCTCGCCTCTTTGATAGTCAAATAAGAAATCATTCGACAACATTTTCCATAAACTCTCATCTCAGAACACCACTTTTCTCAACACCTATCACGGACTGAACTTCGGGACGAAGTTCAAAATTTAGGGGAAGATACTGTAAGATCCCACAAA
>CP139503.1:320179053-320304053 GCA_021014915.2 Artemisia tridentata subsp. tridentata
AAGGAAATTGATAACGCCTAAATCTAACATGTTTTTGATAGCGTTATTGGTAGTTTTATATATGTTTTGTGGTTATATTTATATGCTTTTGTTACTAAATCGTACCAAAGTGTGTTTGCAAAGCATTTGTAGCCAAAGACAGGAAAATGGATGGAAAAGATGCAAAAATGAAGAAAAAGGAAGTATTTGAGATTTCATGTGAATCTTGTGTCAAGTTCCGCTTCGTAAGGTACTTCAAGGAGTTAAAGTCCAAGTAGTCAAGTTCATAAGCTTTAGGATAAAGAGAAAGACCGAAGAATCAAGAGCTACGTCCGAGAAACAAGTCATACGCAAAAGATCAAGAAAAAGGTTCAGCAGTCATCACCATCCGATCGGTCGCCGCCCGCAACCGATCCGGATGGAGTGAAAATGGATTTACCGAGAAGACCAACCGATCGGTAGACCATTCCATCCGATCGGTTGGAAGTCGCTGTTTTACCCAAAACTTCTTTATTAAGGATTGTGACTTTATAACTCCGGTTCTAGGCCCTTCTTGTCATTATTCTAATCATTCAATACTACTTGGAGGGCAAGAGAAGCATTTATGCACTTAGACCCTTGGTTGGAGCAATTTATGGAACCATTAGTTGAGTATTTATATACCAATCAATTTAGAGAGATAGGGAGATGAAAAACAAGTGCTAGGAGAGAACCATTCACAGAAAAACTCAAGAAATTCGTCCATAAGTCCAGGAGAAGGGAGAAAGTCGAATTTACCATTTTCATTGCTTGTGGAATCATTGTCTTTCACTTGTAATCTTGTTTCCAAATCATTGTAAGACTTTCAATCATGGTTTCTAATGTTCAAATTATTGAGTTTACATTTATGTTTGCTATGAGTGGCTAGTGCCTTTGTGCACTTGCTTAGATGATGTGTATTATTCATTGATTTGCATATGATTGTGATAACATGTTTTAATTCAATTTCAAGTCAATTCTAAGAACCAATTGTGATAAAGTTTCATAGTGACATTTGGGAAATCAAGTTTAACTAGTGCTAGTAATTTTGAGGGTTGAAAGAACTATTGTTATTCCACTAGTTATAATCATTTGTCTATGAATGATTGTTGTCTACCACTATTCTTGATTAACCAAAGGAACCTAATTGTGATTGTAATGAAAAAGCTTTTGTCCATCAAAACGGATTGATTGTAAACCACTTTAAAGGTCGAAAGATTAATAGTTTACTTTCAATTGTGACCTTTTGTCTATAATTGGTTACCTTTTGTATTGACCATTTCCTAAGCTTGTTTGATTAGACAAAAGATTGTTTTTGTGTTTGAGGAACACCAACTCATGAACCTTGAATTGATCTTGAATTGATTGGTTAATCGTAATGCTTGTTTTTATAAACCAAAATCTTGACGAAGGTTTAATTTGTAGGAACAATAGATTAGTGTCAAAACTAATTATCACAACCAACATGTTTTCCAAAGTTATCACAATCATATTAGTCAATTAGAGTACACTAGTCTAAGCAAGTGTAGTTTTTAATCATTTGAATTTTCATTATATAATTACTGCTTATTTGAGATTGTTGCTTTTAACTTGCAATTCGATTCACTACACAAATCCCTGCGAACGATCCCGACTTACCATCAAAATCTTGCTACAACGGACGAGTATACTTGCTCGTATGTGTTGTTATTAGATTCGGTAATTCACTCTTTATAAATTTAAAACTTGCACCGAACCGGGCACATCAAGTTTTTGGCGCCGCTGCCGGGGATTTTGATCGTGTTTCTGTAAGTTTTAGTCCAATTCTCATATAGTTAGTTTTCGTAAAAAAAAAAAAAAAAAAAAAAAGTTTTACCGAGCTGCCCATCCGATCGGTTATTCATCCATCCGATCGGTTTTCCAAAATTTTAATTTACCGAGAGAACCATCCGATCGGCGGACACTTCCATCCGATCGGATCCTTCAAATCCAATTTACCGAGAGATCTATCCGATCGGTAGACTGTTCTATCCGGATCGGATAGACGATTCTGAACTTTTCAAATTGTTTTCATTCTTTGCTCGTTTGTTTAGACATTGCCTCGATTCGTTGGGGAATTGTATGAACACTCGATCAACTGGAGTAGAACCAATTCCACCATTTTCAGATCCCGAACGTTTAGTCCGAAGACAAAGAAGAAGAAGAACACCCTTTGTTCCACTAGCCAATCGTGTACCAAGAGTACCAAACCCAACGTTTGATAACCTTTTTGAAGCCAAAGTCGTTTACAACCCATTCACTGACCAACCTTTTCCCATGGCTGACGATAGACCCATGTGGGAAGCAAACCGAGCCGTAGCACCAACTCCTGGAGCTGCTATTGTTGCTGTCAACTTAGGTGACAATTTCACCGTGAAAGGTCACCATCTTTCTATGATCAAAGACCGTCAATTCGATGGACGTTCGAGGGCCGATCCTCACAAACACGTTGCCGAATTCATTGAAATTTGTGGCATGTTCCGATATGGTGATACAAATGTAGACGCCATTAAACTCAAACTTTTTCCGTCATCACTTGCTGGAGATGCAAAAGTGTGGTATAACGAATTAACACCAGGAATCATCACTACTTGGGAGGAGATGAGGCAAGCTTTTGTAAGCCGATTCTTTCCACCTGCAATGTTTGATCGACTCATGGGAGAAATTCGTGCTTTCACACAAAATCCTAACGAATCACTCGTCGAAGCCTGGCTTCGTATGAAGGATTTACTTCGAAGTTGTCATGGACATGGTTTAGGACGAGGAACTATTATTCAAATCTTTTACCATGGACTTGATGAAACATCTCAAGGAATTCTTGATGCTGGAGGAATTTTTCTTTATAAGACTCCTAACCAGGCATATCAATTGCTTGAAGACCGAGTTCTTCTCAAACTCGACTGGTCAAAAGATGCCAAGACAAAACCCTTAAGAAAAACCGTTGCTTTCGCCGAAAGTTCTGATTCATCTAAACTCATGGAGAAAATGGAAACCTTGGTTTCCAAAATCGATTCGCAATACAAAGATCTTAGAGGAGAGATGAAAGAAATGCGAGATGGTTGTAACAACTGTGGAGGAAACCACCCATCATCAGAATGCGATGATCAACCTATGGATCAACCAAAAGAAGGAGAAGCTAATTATATCCAAGGAGGATACCGAGGAGGAGGATATCGAGGAAATTATTACGGAAGAAACTCTGCTAATTGGCAAGATCGCCGACAAAGGGATAACAACCATGAGTCCCAACCAAAAGTAGAGAACCAAACCTCACAAAGTTCCGACAAGAAACCTGAAGAAACAGATTTTGAAAAAATGATGAGAGAATTTGTCACTGCCCAAAAATCAACCAACGAGTTCGTCAAGAATCAATTTTTCAATCTCAAAACCAAAGTTGAGCAAGGTCAGAAAAATCATCAAGCATCTATCCAAGATCTTGAAAACAAATTTGGGAGACTCTCTGATCAAATTTCTTCACGACCATCAGGTTTGTTGCCTAGTAACACCCAAACCAACCCAAAACCATCATCATCATCGAATGATAAGACTTATCGTCCACCACCAACCAGAAATGAGCATATCAATGCTGTATTCACAAGAAGTGGCCTGTCTTATGATCCACCACCCAACCCAAACAACACCACAACTATCGATTTCGATAGTGAGGATGAAGATGAAGAATCCAAGAAGGAAAATACACCAAAAACACCACCCAAACCCAAACCCAAACCACTAGTTAAGGCTTACACTCCAAAAATTCCATATCCACAGAGCCTTAAGAAAGAAAGAATGGAGGAACGTTATAAGAAGTTTGTTGAAATAATCAAAGAAGTTAGACTCAATGTACCTCTCATTGATGTTTTAGCTGGAATGCCCAATTACGGGAAATTTTTGAAAGAACTTCTTAACAACAAAAACAAGTTGGAGCAAATATCCGCTACCTTTCTCAATGAAGAATGTTCAGCTATTGTTCAAAACAAAATTCCACAAAAACTCGGAGATCCCGGAAGTTTTCTGATTCCATGCATATTAGGAAACAACATCACATGCGATGCTTTAGCCGACTTAGGTGCGAGTATCAATTTGATGCCTTATTCGCTGTATACGAAACTTTCAATCAATACCTTGAAACCCACAAGGATGAGTATCCGATTAGCTAATCATACTTACCAATATCCTGTTGGTATTGCTGAGAATATGCTCGTCCAAGTAGGTAAATTCATTTTTCCCGTGGATTTTGTAATTTTAGAAATGGAGGAAGATAGTAGAGTACCACTTATTTTAGGAAGACCTTTTCTAAACACCGCTGATGCGATCATCAAAGTAAAAGGAAGAGAACTCAATCTTGGAGTTGGAGAGGATAGAATCACGTTCTTAATCGATAAAGCAATGAAATATCCACATTCCAGTGATGACACTTGTTTTAACATTGATGTAATCGATGAAGTCACTGAAGAAGAATTGGATGCATTACTTGAAGATTCTGATCCATTCATGACTAATTCAGAGAAGATTAGTGAAACAACTTTTGATAAAGAATTCGCTGATTTTATGGAAGTTAAGATTGAAGAAGAAGAAGAAGAAGAAGAAGAAGGAGAGATAATAGAAGAAGATTTTGAGGAAATCAGTATTAATGATCAAATGAGGATCAAAACATCACTTCAAGAACCACCGACTGATCTTGAGTTGAAACCACTGCCAGAAAATCTTGAGTATGCTTACTTGGAAGACAATTCGCTACTTCCAGTAGTCATATCTTCGTTGCTAAATGATTTTGAGAAAGAATGTCTGATTTCAGTTCTTAAGAAGCATAAAGAAGCTTTTGCGTGGAAAACTTCTGACATTCCAGGAATCAGTCCTGATTTTTGCAAACACAAAATCAATTTCGAAGAAGACGCCAAACCAGTTGTAGAAAGACAACGTCGACTCAACCCCAACATGAAAGAAGTTGTTAAAAAAGAAATCATCAAACTGCTTGATGCAGGTATCATTTACCCAATCGAGGATAGTCCTTGGGTAAGTCCTGTTCACTGTGTTCCGAAAAAAAGAGGAATGACTGTTGTGACCAACGAACGGAATGAACTAGTTCCTACTAGAACTGTCACCGGATGGCGAGTATGTATTGATTACAGAAAATTAAATAAAGCCACCAGAAAAGATCATTTTCCTTTGCCTTTCATGGATCAAATGCTTGAGAGATTAGCAGGAAACAAATACTTTTGTTTTCTTGATGGTTTTTCAGGATATTTCCAAATTCCTATTGATCCAGCTGATCAAGAAAAAACCACATTCACATGTCCCTTTGGAACTTACGCTTATCGGCGTATGCCTTTTGGATTATGTAATGCCCCCGCGACTTTTCAAAGATGTATGATTGCCATATTCCAAGATATGCTTGAAACGTCTATGGAAGTTTTCATGGATGACTTTTCAGTTTTCGGAAGCTCATTCGAAGCATGCCTTTCTCACCTCGATAAAATGCTTGAAAGATGTAAAACTGCACATCTTGTTCTCAATTGGGAGAAGTGTCATTTCATGGTAACTGAAGGAATTGTGTTAGGACACAAAATTTCTAGTGCAGGAATGGAGGTTGACAAAGCAAAGATCGATGTCATTACCAAATTGCCACCCCCAACTAACGTCAAAGCCGTTAGAAGTTTCCTAGGACATGCAGGATTTTACCGTCGTTTCATTAAGGATTTTTCCAAAACATCTCGTCCAATGACGAAACTTCTTGAAAAAGATGCTGTTTTCGATTTTGATGCAGATTGTATGAAAGCATTCGAAGCATTGAAAACACAACTGACTAGTGCACCGATTATGGTTTCACCTGATTGGTCACTACCATTCGAGCTTATGTGCGATGCAAGCGATTTTGCTGTTGGAGCCGTATTAGGACAACAAAAAGAGAAACATTTTCGTCCTATATATTTTGCCAGCAAAACACTCAACAATGCCCAGCAGAATTACACAGTTACAGAGAAAGAATTGTTAGCCGTTGTTTTCGCTTTTGATAAATTCAGATCGTACCTTGTCCTTTCGAAAACAATCGTGTTCACCGATCATTCAGCGTTAAAATATCTGTTTAAAAAGCAAGATGCTAAACCACGTCTCATCCGATGGATTTTTACTACTCCAGGAATTCGATATCGAAATCAAAGATAAGAAAGGAGCAGAAAATCTAGCCGCTGATCATCTATCTCGTTTAGAAAATCCAAATCTGGAAGAATTAAAAGAAGATGAGATTGACGATTATTTCCCAGATGAAACACTCATGACTGTTGATACAGATGATGAGAACGAAATTCCATGGTTTGCCAATTATGCAAATTATCTCGTTGGAGGAATTCTAAAGAAAGGATTAACTCATGCCCAACGAAGTAAATTCTTTTCAGATCTTAAACATTATTATTGGGAAGAGCCTTATCTTTTCAAAATGTGTCCCGATGGGATGATTAGAAGATGTGTTTATGGTTCTGAAACAAGAAGAATTCTCGATGAATGTCATCATGGCCCAACTGGGGGACATTATGGTCCTTCCACCACCGCTAAAAAAGTCTTTGATGCTGGATTCTATTGGCCGACTATTTTTAAAGAAGCCCATACTCTTGTTAAGAATTGTGATGCTTGCCAAAAATCCGGTAGTCTTTCTCGAAGAGATGAAATGCCTCAGAAGAGCATTCAGGTCTGCGAATTATTCGATATTTGGGGAATTGATTTCATGGGACCGTTTCCTAAATCACACAAATACGAATACATTCTCGTTGCTATTGATTACGTTTCCAAATGGGCTGAAGCAGAAGCTCTACCCACAAATGATGCACGAGTAGTTGTTAATTTTCTCAAAAAGCTTTTCGCTCGTTATGGAATTCCTAAAGCTTTGATAAGTGATCGTGGAACCCATTTCTGTAATAAACAAATGGAGAAAATTATGAAGCGATATGGAGTTCATCATCGTTTCGCTACAGCTTATCACCCACAGACAAGTGGTCAAGTCGAAAATACCAACAGAGCCTTAAAAAGGATACTTGAAAAAACGGTTAAAGACAATCCCGCCGTTTGGTCGAGAAAACTGGATGATGCTCTGTGGGCATTTCGCACGGCTTATAAAACACCAATTGGTACAACACCATACAGATTGTTGTATGGAAAAACTTGCCATTTGCCGTTCGAAATCGAACACCGCGCTTACTGGGCATTGAGAAATTGTAACCCAGATCTCAAAGTTGCTGGAGAAAAGAGATTTTTGCAATTGCATGAACTCGATGAGCTTAGACTACAAGCTTATGAGAACTCCAAACTTTACAAAGCAAGAACAAAAGCTTATCATGACAGAAAGCTAAGAATCAGAAAAGAATTCAAAGCTGGAGACAAAGTTCTGCTTTTTAACATGAAGTATAAGTTCAAAGCTCCCAAGCTGAGACCAAAATGGTTCGGACCATATACAGTGAAGCATGGATTTCCATCCGGATATGTTGAATTGCATGACAAACATGGTGGAAGTTTCATTGTTAATGGTCACCGAATTAAGTTATACTATGACAAGGAGCAAATGAATGAAGTTTCTATTCAAGAGATTCCGCCTGAATCAGAATATGAAGC
Organism: Artemisia tridentata subsp. tridentata; assembly: GCA_021014915.2. Taxonomy (NCBI): domain Eukaryota; kingdom Viridiplantae; phylum Streptophyta; class Magnoliopsida; order Asterales; family Asteraceae; genus Artemisia; species Artemisia tridentata. The sequence continues at coordinate 320,186,671 of CP139503.1, forward strand.
TATAACCTTTATGTCACCCTTTCCGGCCGATTTCAAGAAAAACACTCCGTGGGCCGAAGATTCTGGTTATATCTATGATGTTCTACCAAGACCGTGGGAGAAAGTTAAGTTGGAAAACATAGATGAAACTGGAGAGGGAATAGTGATTGGAAATGTGCTGTACGTTCCAAAATTTCTAATGAAGAAGTCAACACCAACATGAAGAAAGAGAAGTTCGAGTCCGGCTGATGACTCGTTAATAAAACAAGCGCTTCTCGGGAGGCAACCCGTGTGTTTGATATGTTTATTTTTCATTTTTATTTTCTAGTGATTAAACCCCAAAGTTTTTTCTAAATTGCTTAGTTGAACTTAAGTGTGGGGGTGTATCACTGCCTTTTGAATAAGCGAAGAAATATTTCGTATGTGTGTTTCTTTTGTTTTTAGATTACTGCAGATAATGATTTCGAAGCTTGGACGCTAGGATCAAGACTCCTCATGAGAAGAAAATACGGTTTATTCTCTTATTTCCCTATTTCATTCTTTGTCGTTTATCACATTGAGGACAATGCTTAACTTAAGTGTGGGGGGGGGGGGGGGTGAATAGGAAAATAAGGATAGATTGTAGTTTTGAGCTGAATTTTAAAATTTTGTTTGCCCTTGTAATCTAAGTCTTTTGTCATTTTAAAGATCATATTCTAGAATAACTGGATTTATCCACTGGTAAAATCTGTAATTTTGAAAATTCGAGATGTGTCCCGATTAATATTGCAATCCATTCTGGGATCGATAACATTAGCTAGCACAGATTATAGCCCTTTCCACTAAAGTGTGAGAATTTGAGCCTGTTCTATATACAGCATACATCTTTTATGCTTAGATCTTTTGCTATGAGTGTGCCGGTGATTTTATTTATTCTAGAACTTGTGCTTGTAAATCATTACGAGACCGTTGTGAGATCACATTTCGTTTGTGATATAAGTGTATATGCGTGATAAGAGGCAATCTTAGGTTTTATCCCAAATGGCCTTCCATTTTCATATAATGCTATATTAGCTAGCTACACTGGCTAGTTAACCACTCATATGGACCCATTTGTTAGCATTTATCTTTAATGCTAGATACCCCTAGTTACACCCGCCGAGCCTATCTTTTCTTTTGATACAATCCAGAAAAATTCAAAAAGATTTTACACCTTTTTAAGCCTAGCCTTATTTTTTTTTTTTTTTAGTCAAATCTTGGTTGGTTGCTAGCTATTTGGAAAGATGGATGTTATGTGGAAATCATGAAAGTTCTAAGAAAGCGTAAACTCCGAAAGTTGTTATCGAGAAAAGTCATTGCAACTATAAGATGACATTTACAAAAAAAAAAAAAAAAAAAAAAAAAAAAAAAAAAAGTAGAAAAGAAAAAAAAAAAAAGAGGAAAAGTCATTGCAACTATAAGGTGACAAGAATAAGCCAATGGGCTAAGTGAATCAAGTATGAATAAAGGAAGTATGGAGTTTTTCACAAAAGGGCATGATATTGGTTTGTAATAGCTAGTAACATTTGGATCGTAGACTTTGACTATTCTATTTTTATTTTCAACCAATTTCATAAATATATCCCATGCCTTATCCTACCCTTTTTGACTTTGTGTAATTATTAAGTGTATGGACATGTAGTAACCATCCGATTTCTTGAGGAATTAACTAACGTTGTTAGCGATCTAGGGAGTATTTTGGCGACCATCCGTTATGCAAGTAACGTCGTTAGCGAACCAAGGTACAATCTAGTGACCATCCGTTATTTGGTGATGCAAGAATTCGTTGTTAGGGAGCTATTATGTTTTGCATGAGATAGCGGCGCATTAGTCTTTTATATCCCTTTAAGCCTTAAACCCGAATAAAAGACCTCTTTGATATGTATACTTGGAGCTCACACCATTTCGGTGTAGTTTTGTTTCTTGTACAAGCCTATGGTAATATTTAGATCATGACTGAGCAAATGAGTGTCATTCCGCTTATATACTCTACCAATCATACAAATGAGTGTTTGAGTGAATTATATTTCATTTCCCTTTCGTGAGGTGTTTAGTAATGTGTATCATGCAAGAAAATCATATGGGTATTGTCAAACATCTCGATGATTCAACCATAAAAGCTTAAAATGATGAATCTAGCTTGTACTAAGTGCTTGATAGATTTGCATCACATTTTCCTAATCATTGGTGCATACCATGTGGGTAATTGTTTTTAATTCTAGATTTGCTTGAGGGCAAGCAAAGTTCAAGTGTGGGGGATTTGATAACGCCTAAATCTAACATGTTTTTGATAGCGTTATTGGTAGTTTTATATATGTTTTGTGGTTATATTTATATGCTTTTGTTACTAAATCGTACCAAAGTGTGTTTGCAAAGCATTTGTAGCCAAAGACAGGAAAATGGATGGAAAAGATGCAAAAATGAAGAAAAAGGAAGTATTTGAGATTTCATGTGAATCGTGTGTCAAGTTCCGCTTCGTAAGGTACTTCAAGGAGTTAAAGTCCAAGTAGTCAAGTTCATAAGCTTTAGGATAAAGAGAAAGACCGAAGAATCAAGAGCTACGTCCGAGAAACAAGTCATACGCAAAAGATCAAGAAAAAGGTTCAGCAGTCATCACCATCCGATCGGTCGCCGCCCGCAACCGATCCGGATGGAGTGAAAATGGATTTACCGAGAAGACCAACCGATCGGTAGACCATTCCATCCGATCGGTTGGAAGTCGCTGTTTTACCCAAAACTTCTTTATTAAGGATTGTGACTTTATAACTCCGGTTCTAGGCCCTTCTTGTCATTATTCTAATCATTCAATACTACTTGGAGGGCAAGAGAAGCATTTATGCACTTAGACCCTTGGTTGGAGCAATTTATGGAACCATTAGTTGAGTATTTATATACCAATCAATTTAGAGAGATAGGGAGATGAAAAACAAGTGCTAGGAGAGAACCATTCACAGAAAAACTCAAGAAATTCGTCCATAAGTCCAGGAGAAGGGAGAAAGTCGAATTTACCATTTTCATTGCTTGTGGAATCATTGTCTTTCACTTGTAATCTTGTTTCCAAATCATTGTAAGACTTTCAATCATGGTTTCTAATGTTCAAACTATTGAGTTTACATTTATGTTTGCTATGAGTGGCTAGTGCCTTTGTGCACTTGCTTAGATGATGTGTATTATTCATTGATTTGCATATGATTGTGATAACATGTTTTAATTCAATTTCAAGTCAATTCTAAGAACCAATTGTGATAAAGTTTCATAGTGACATTTGGGAAATCAAGTTTAACTAGTGCTAGTAATTTTGAGGGTTGAAAGAACTATTGTTATTCCACTAGTTATAATCATTTGTCTATGAATGATTGTTGTCTACCACTATTCTTGATTAACCAAAGGAACCTAATTGTGATTGTAATGAAAAAGCTTTTGTCCATCAAAACGGATTGATTGTAAACCACTTTAAAGGTCGAAAGATTAATAGTTTACTTTCAATTGTGACCTTTTGTCTATAATTGGTTACCTTTTGTATTGACCATTTCCTAAGCTTGTTTGATTAGACAAAAGATTGTTTTTGTGTTTGAGGAACACCAACTCATGAACCTTGAATTGATCTTGAATTGATTGGTTAATCGTAATGCTTGTTTTTATAAACCAAAATCTTGACGAAGGTTTAATTTGTAGGAACAATAGATTAGTGTCAAAACTAATTATCACAACCAACATGTTTTCCAAAGTTATCACAATCATATTAGTCAATTAGAGTACACTAGTCTAAGCAAGTGTAGTTTTTAATCATTTGAATTTTCATTATATAATTACTGCTTATTTGAGATTGTTGCTTTTAACTTGCAATTCGATTCACTACACAAATCCCTGCGAACGATCCCGACTTACCATCAAAATCTTGCTACAACGGACGAGTATACTTGCTCGTATGTGTTGTTATTAGATTCGGTAATTCACTCTTTATAAATTTAAAACTTGCACCGAACCGGGCACATCAGAAATTGGAAGTTCCTCCTGATCCAGTGGGTAATGATATGCTCCATGCTGAACAACTGGTTGGGTTAATCAAGTCCAAGCTTCTACAACACAAAGCTTCTACTTGATTCTGGTATCTTGTTTTTTTGTTGTGTATTATATTTTATTTCATTTCTTTCTTTGTTCTTAGTTGAAAAAAAAAAAAAAAAAAACATAGTATTTTTGTACTAACTTTTCTGCAGGTTTGTTGTATATCACTCTGTTGATGGTTATCAACTCACCAGATGTGACTTGTGTCCATCAAAGAGTTGGCTAGTCCAAAGGGTACAGCTTTGGTAAAGACACATCAAATCTGTTGATAGCTGTAATGGTTTGCTTAAAACCATAGGGTATGCAACTCACCCATGCTTAATTGCTGAGGGTTGTATGGTCATCAATTCACCATGGATTAATCCTTTTTGGATTCCAAGAATTGGCTAGCCCATAAGTATATGGCTTGTGGTAAAGGCAGTGGAATACCATATTTGGTAATCAATTCACCAAAGGTGATTTATTTAACCTAAGAATTGACTAGTCCTGAGCAAACGGCTACAGGTAAAGACATCTCAAATCCGTTTATAGCTGATGATTTGCTAAAAATCATATGGTTATCAGTGTACCATAGTTTTCGAACTTAAACATTTGGCTACTCCAGTAGTAATGGCTATTGGTAAAGAGACATCAAATCCATTATTTTCAATGATTCACCTCTCACAGGAGTTAACACACCTGGATGTGATGAGAATAGTATGAAACTTATGTTTTGATGTACACTATGTCATTTGTTGCTGCGAAGACCTGACGTTTAAAGTTTCTGCCATTCATAGAGATGTGGCTGCTTTGATTCTTTGCTGTTGATGTTCGAAGTCAATCCTCTTCTTCTGCAGTATTAAAGATCTATCAAGAATCTTGAACTTAACCATGTCAAATTCAAGATTAGGGGAGGATTGTTGGGAATTCTGCTAAGTAAGAATTCTGCTGAAAATTACTGCTGATGGATTCTGCTGAAGAGCTGGATTCTGCTGATGAAGTGATTCTGCGAAAGTAGTAAAACCGCGTAGTTTGTTTCTGCGGATATAGATATTCCGCGTATTTTGTTATTAGTTAGTTTAATTAGGAAGTGATAATGCATATTGATCGCGCCCCAAACGGTCAAACAATATATTAGTCAACCACTTGTGAATGGTCAACCATAAAAGTCAAACTAATCTAGGACCAAATGCAATTTAAATCCATGGGAGTATAGTGTATCCCCGGGTCGTTAAGTCCCAAAGAGGTGTGAAATCTGTAATACAACGAATGTGTGTGATCTGTTGATGTTGAATATACAAAAACAGGAATCTGATTGACTAACACTAGGAATGTGAATAGCAATAGCTCTGTCACAGCTATATCGTTAAAAATGTGCAATCAGAAACCTAAAAACGTAAAAGGATTTACAAACGTACGTTTTAAATTAAATTAAACGTAAACGTACGCAACAAAACGTGGATTCTATCAAATATAACTCCCACAAATGTGAAAATTATACTTTTGGAATCCTAAAAGGATAAGAAAATTATTAGAAAATTAAAATAAATTTTTACACTATTTAATTAATTATTATAAATTAAAAACTAATTAAAACTATTTAATAATCACCTAAATAATAAGAAAATCTAAAATAAGCTTAGAAAAATAAAATTAAAACTAAAAAAAATCTAAAATATTATAAAACAATTTTTGAAACTGAAAATATATTTATTACACAATTATTCTATTTATTATTAATTATTTACTATTATTAATTACTAAAAACTATTATTGAATTATTAAAAATATTAAATGAATAAAGAAAAATCTGAAACTTTTTACATAATTCTAAAATAAATATAAGAAGCTAAGAAAAATCTAAAAACTATATTTCCTTAACAAAAATAAGATAATAAGCAATTAAGCTTCTAAATAGAAGCTATCACTTAGCTTTAAAGTGTTTCTTTTTGGCTTTTCTTTTTCTGGACCTATTGGTATACTGATATTATACATGTTTAATGAAAACAAAAACTTACAAACCTAGAAATAAGCAAATTGTGAGCTTATGAGTTTAGACAGTTAAGCTTTTGGCTTAACTGTTGGAATGAAAGCTTGAATAAGCTTGAAATAAGCTTTATACAGGAAACAAAAGAAAAAGGAATATGTGCACAAGTCTAATGGACAAGTATGAACAAGCATGTGTACTGGATTCACCAAATAAGCTTGTAATAAGCTAATAAGCAAATCCTAAATATCAACCTGCTGCTAGTGTAAGCAAGGTGCGGCTATTTTGATTGGCAAATTAAGCTAAGAGAATAAGCCCACAAGTACCAACTAAGTATGGGAGTAGCAAACTGGGTTGGTTGGCTTTCCAAAAAGCCCAAGCTCAACCTGTGGGGTCCACAGATGAGCTTTTGAGGAGCTTATGAAATAAGCCTGAGTATACTGATTCTCAGTGTATACTGAGAAAATGGGACAAACAAAAAGCTGGTTGCAGCCCTTATTAATAAGCTGCAACATGGAATATAAGCATTGGAACTTATTAACTAGTGGATTAGCTTCTAAAAGAAACAATTTTCACAAGCTGGGTCCCAGGAATAAGCTTTTTGTGAGCTTATGAAGAAGCTATGAGTATACTGATTGCTCAGTATACTTCAAGAAAATGGACAAGTTAAAAAGCTACTAGCAGCCCTAGTAAATGAGCTGCAAGTGGGAAAATGAGCACAGGATCATTGAGGTTGGTGGTTAAGCTTCACATAAAGCTAAATTACACAAGCTCATGATCACTAAGGAGCTTAATAAGGGCTTAGGAAACTAACTGTGAGTATCAGGATACTCAACAAATGATGCAAACTACAAGCCCTTAATTAACTTATCAATTAAGCTTGTAAAAGCTACACAAGCACTGAGACATTGAGTGTGATAGGTTAGCTTCATGTGAAGCCAAAAATTACAAGCTCAAGCTCAATGAGGAGCTTTTTGAGAGCCTAGGAAAACAACTCCAACTACACAGTTTGCTTCTGTGTAGTGAGTAAGATGGGACAAAATAAGGAGGTTGATTAAGCAGTTCTACAAGCTACTAAATGAAAAGTAAAGCTAACACATAAACAATAAGCCACATAGGCTACACAAAGCAGTCAAGTGCACAAGCTAGGGCCAAGTCATAAAGCTTCTGCAAGCTTATGAACTTGACAGCTAAACTTGTGCACAGGGCAAAAACAAGCTATAAAAAGCTATAAAATAAGCAGTTAAACATGGAAAATAAAAATAAACAAAAATACCCTAATAAAGATTAGCAACAAAACTATAACATCCTAAAAGCACAGATTATGAAACTCAATATTAAAGCCTAGAGAAAATTATCTAGTTTATTCAAAAATCTACTAATGAAAATTTGACTTTTTAAATTATACTACTAAGTTGACTAAAGTGAATTTAAAACTTAATCTAATGATTAAAGATGTTATATTAAGCTATAATGAAACTAAATTAAGCAAACTTAACAACTTTAAGCTAATATTATGAAAATGGACTTGAAAAACTTAAACAGACAACTAATTAAGGAAGATTAAAAGCAATTTTGACTATCTACTTAATAAAACCTGGATATGATTACTAAACTGAGTTATATGACCATATAGTGGTGTACATCAAACAAGAACAACATCACTAATAACCTCTAGCACAGATTAGACAGCAAATCCAATTTATGAAACCTAAATTAACCACAGTGAACACTGAGAATGATTTAAGGTGAATTTGACCATTTACACATTACCACTGAGCTTAAAGGAGTGTCACTTCCTCAAATGGCCTAATAGGTCATGTATACACAGAAATAAACAACACAACCAACCTCAAAGTCCTAAATCATATCAAATCCAAACAGCCCTTTAATTTTCACTTGTCACATGAATTTCAAAGTATTCAATGAATTTGTATACAAACCTGATTCCAAACATATTATTATCACATAAGAAGATCAATTGAGCATAAAATTTCAAGAACACAAGCAGGAAACACAAATTTGTCACATATGCATTTAACACTGTGTGATTTCAATTCTTAGCAACAAGCAATCTAATGGACAAACTACCTATATTAAACTAAAATAACACTAAAAAACAACTCAGAAACATAAAAACATGAAGATCAAAGCAGGTAAATAACTGAAACAGTAAAATGCAAAATTGGATAAAAAAAGGCTTACAAAGTGCATCCTGCTGAAAACCAAATGACCAAGGATTTACTCACTACCTAAGGCTTTCTACAAAGCTTCTAAACCAAAGGCATTCCAAGATTTACCTTGCTCCAAGCAGTTTCCTTCAAGAACACTTGATTTTTTTGGATTTTTCATTTTTTTTCTTGTTTCTTTTTGTATTTTTTTGAATTCTAAAGATCATAACTGTTTTAAGGTTTCTAAAAGCTTAATGAGCTTTGTCAGGAGCCTACATGAGCTAATTGAGTCCAGGAAACAACTATGATTAACATGAATTTAAATGACATGAAAATTAAAGGCAATTAAGCAAAACATGAAATTTAAAAGTAACTTGAAATTAAATTGCAAATGATGTTCTATTACACTATTTTAAGGAAAATTACAACATTTAAAACATTAAAAGACATTTAATTTAAAGAAAGCATTTAAATTTTACACTACGTGACCATTGGCTAGTCCAAGGTAGTCTTCTCCTTTGCCTCTTCTTCACGCTTTATAGTCTTTTGAGTTCCTTGTCGACCTCAGTGTAAATCCCACTTCTAATCTTGACCTTTGATTGCTCTGAATTTATCCTAGCCTTTAAAAGTATTTTTGGCGCCAAAAAGTCTTATAGGTTGCTTAGGGCAGTTTTAGAGCAATTAATGCTTCTTGGTTGCTTGTGGAGGTGGAGGGGACATGGTTGGATAGGTTTAGAGGTCAAGTTGAAGAGTTAGTAGCAAAAACAGGGGTATGTGAGGTGAAAGAGGTGCAGATGGTGGGGAAAGCATTAAATGCAAAGTAGACTAGGTTGGAGGGGTGAAGGGATGAGATGGTGGAGTAGGTAGTGAGCTGGTGGACAGGTGTGGTGGTGGCAAAACCAGGGATGTGGAAGGTGGTATCTGGTTTTGGCGGGGTTGTGAGGAGGGGGATGAAGGGGGAGTGGGTTTGACTGGGTTGACCCCGGTATTATATATAAAGGAAGTTGGGCCTGGTGGTTTATTGGACTGGGTTAGGATTTGGGTTTATGTAATAAAAAGGGTTAAGGGTCCGGTTTGGTTAGTATTGCATAAGGACCATTTTTGTAATTTCATGAAAGATGAAGGGTTTGAATTGTCAACTTTCCAAAGTTATTCCAAGGACCATTGTTGACTTTTTCTTCCAAAATAAACCTTCAGGGACTAATTCTGCCAATGTATGAAACTTCAGGGACTGAAACTGTCAATTATGTGAACTTTGCTTGTTTTTCACATGTTTTCAATCCTTTTGTACCTGATTCATATAAAACACATTCCAATGATATTTATAGCATTATATGGCTTTTCAAAGTGTTTTTGGCTGTTTTTGTGGGTTTAAACAATGTAAAATATATGTGTATTTAGACACATATCACATATCTTGTTTAGTTTTTAGAATATACGTTTCTTGTGAAACGGTTTAGGGTTCCTTGTCTATAAAAGGAACACATTATTATGTATTATGTACGAGTTGAAAGAACAAGTTCTAGTATTTATCAAAGATCCATAGAGGATCAAAGCGTTCTTAGTTATTTGTGTTTATACTTGTGTTTGATTTCCGCTTTAGAATACAAGTAATAGAGACTTTCTATTAGTGTGTTTGTGATTACATAGACATAACTAACGATCCACGAGCGCTCAAAGATCTGTCAAGGTCTTAAGTTCTACAAAAACCCTTGGCAACCAACCTAGCCTTATATCTTTCTACCTCACCAGATGATTTATACTTAATTTTCAGAACCCATTTACTACCAACTGGTTTTCTACCAACTGGTAAATCAACAACTTCCCAAGTATCATTTTCATGTAAAGCAAATATCTCCTCATTCATAGCATTAACCCACCTAGGGTCTTTGCTAGCCTCTTCATAAGTACTAGGTACAATAGCCTTATTTAGATTAGACACAAAACAACAATTCTCAAAACTCAACAATGTATGATTAGCATACTTATTCAAACCATATTTAACCTTAGTATCAAGCACATAATCATTCAATTTTGCAGGCAAATGAGAAGATCTTTTTGACCTTCTTTGACTAACTTCCTCTGCTTGTTCATTAAAAACATTTTGAGAACCAAGACTATCATTACTGGAACCAACATTTCCCTCAGATCTTATGTTTTCATCCAAAGGAGTTGCAGGGTGTCTCTCATCATGTCCAGGTGGCTGTGAGTCACTCTCAGATACTGGATATTGTATCTGTTCAACAGATCCAGGCAACTGAGTATTCACTACCTCATCTGGTTGATGATCCCTACCTTCTCTACCAACAGATGTATTTCCTTCTCTAAGAACATCATCATTGGGAGGATCAGGAGTAGAAGTTTTAGGTGTTGTTTCAGACTCAATATGATCAAAAAAGTTTAAGTTTGAAATCTCAGACTCAATTTCAGAAACCATAGTTTTACTCATTTTAAAAGGAAAAACAGTTTCATAAAACTTAACATCTCTTGAATATAAAACAACTCTATTTTCAGACTTAAAAGCTTATAAGCCTTCTTACCACTAGCATATCCAATTAGAACACACTTTTCAGACCTAGCAGAAAACTTATCAGAAGCAGTTAAAATAGTAGCAAAGCACAAACACCCAAAACTTCTAAGATGGGACAAATTAGGTTCTCTATTATACACCATTGAAAAAGGAGACTTGCCATTCAAAACAGAGGAAGGAAGCCTGTTAATCAAATAAGTAGCAGTTAAAACACATTCAGGCCAAAAACCAAGAGGAATCCCCCCTTGAAACATAAGACTTCTAGCAACATTTAACAGATGTCTATGTTTCCTTTCTGCTATACCATTCTGTTGAGATGTATATGCACAAGAAGTTTGATGAATAATACCCATAGTATTAACAAAATCTGTCATTTTATGATTTATGAATTCAGTTCCATTATCAGACCTTATGACCTTTATCTTCTTATTAAACTGAGTTAACACCAGATTATAAAAAACAACAAACATTCTGATTCGCTGGAATCAAGTCGTATTTATTTCCAAGGAATACAATGGAAGTTGTATTCCCGGGTCGTTATCCCCAATGAAGGTTTGAATGGAACTCGTGATCTCGATTCGTGAAACGTGTTTGAATGGTGAAAAGAAAGGGATTTTGGGTTTCTATGCTCAGGGTGATGAACATAAATTAAAATCGACTAAAAAGGCAAGAAAAACGATAATCTAAAGTGCTTGAGATTAAAAATGTAAAAGAAAACTGAAAAGACGTTTAAACCGGGAAAACCCGAGCCTAAAACGTCAAAATAATGAAATACTAACTCTACGGGGGCCAAACTATTTTCCTAAGTTCTATTTAATAAAAGAAAATTTTACAAAAAAGAATTACATTTTTCTGATTTATATTTAATTTAATACGAATTAAAAACTAAATTAAAAAGAAAAATAGATTAAAAATACTAAACGAAATGGGAAAATTATGAAAAAATACAGAAAAGTCCTAATTGATGAACTGGTCCTAGGAAAAATAAAATGGGAATGCCAGCTTATACGGATAAGCAGTAATAAGCAGAAAAGTGGCTGATAAGCAAAATGGAGAAAACTAGTATAAGAATTAAATTAGGCAAAATATACACAAGCAGAACTTGGTGCATTTGGTTAAGGGGTGGGTGTTTGAGGCTTAGCTATCCCAGAGGTCCCAGGTTCGAACCTCACTCACACCCCATTTTTACAAAACATTTTTTATTTATTTTCTCTTTACAAATACATTAAGCTAGTAAAAATAAGAACTTTTCTTAACTACAACTATTTATGAAAATCACAAATAAGCCCAGAAATATGCTGTAATCAAAACAGTGGTACAAAAGAGAGAAATAACTAAGGCTTTAAGCTAAAAGAACTAATAAGCTATTCTAATAAGCTAAGGGGTACTTAATTAAGCTAAGGGCAACTAAGGGGATCCTAAATAGTCTATGGAAGCAAGATAAGCAAATGGGAAGAACAAATAAGCACTGGAATAAGCTAAAAAAAAACAAAATGTCTGCTGATATGCTCTTGGAGCAGGGCAAAATCAGCAGTTTCCAAGCCCTCAAGAAGCACTTTAAATAAAATCTAAAAAATTCACAAAAAATACTAACAACTAGGGGAGCAACTGAATATCAATCGTACCAAATTATAGCTTATTTTAACTTAACATGAGAAAATGAAAAATCAAAGAAAATCGGCTGAAAATGGGGAAAAACAACTTATGCAGTCTGCTATAATGATGTGGGCTGCATTTGAGTGATTTTAAACCAAGGCCTATAGGGATTGAATTAGTCACTAATTGCAGGCTATATGGGTCTTAGAAATGCCAAAATAATGGCCAAATAAGCTCAAGCTTATTGCAAGCTTATGTGAGCAGTTCAGGTGCTATCTTTGACCTCACTAAACCAAATCCTCAAAAAGCTTCAAAATCACTTAACCCCTACTGAGAACAGCATATCAAGCTTAAATTAAGCCAGATTAAAGTTGAGGAATTGACATATGAACAGTACAAGCTACTATAGACCTAAAAATAAGCTTATGCCAAACAGCCCTTTATGAGGGACTGTTTTGGCTTTTCAAAGGAAACATCCAATCTAAGCTATCAAACTTAAGGAAAAGCACAAAATAACCTATTTTAAGTCCTTAGAGGCTAATTTCAACCAGGAAATAAGAACCGCTTATTTTGGCCTTTTTAAGGCTTAATTAACTGTTAAGAAAGAAAAAAAAATGAAAGTGAACATTACTAAGTATAAACTGACATTGTAGGGATCTAACGAGCTCAAATAAGCAAACATAAGCAAACAAAGGGAAATTAAGCAGAAAATAAGCTAATGTACAGTAACTTTGACCAATATTGACTTTTTGTAAATTTTGGATTTTCAACTGAATTAGCAAGGGAAAATTCACAATAAGCTCAAATGAGCTTCTATGAGCTTAATCAAACTGAAAAGAGAGCTTATAGAAATTTAAACAACAACTTATTAAAAATCACTTGAATTCGAATTAAACTTGAATTAATATTGAAATAGTACAAATGCTTGTGAAATTAAACTGAGAACTTGAAATTGAATTTAAGATTACAATGACATGAAATTACACTGAACCTAAGGCTTGACTAAATTCTACAACTAAATTACACTACGAATGGTCTAAAAAACGAGGACAACTTTTTCTTGGTGTGTCTTCTTTTCTTTAAATAACAATCCCAAAAGCTTCTCTGACTCTTCCTCAGTAAATCCCACTCGTTGGTTTAGCTATAATTAATCCCCATCTTCCATTTATTATTTTGGCGGGAAAATGAAATAGTGGGTTTTTAGCTAGATTGGTAGACACGTGAACCTGATACTTTTGAAGTAACTAAGTGTAGGGGAAGGCGTGTTTCAGTGAAAGCATGGGTGAGGGGGTGGGATTGTCAGGAGAGGACATGGTTTTGGTTTTGGCGGGTGGTTTTGGGAAGAAGGAGGTTTGACTTTGCTGGTTTGACCCCGTATTATCTAAAAAGAGATAAAACAGATGGGGTGTGGGCCTTGGGATTTGGGTTTAAGGGTTTAGTAATCAATGTTTTAAAAACCGGAATTTTCATCGAACCGGAAAGTCAGCCGGCACCGGTCGAACCGGTTGAAAATAAAAAAAAAAAAAAATAAAAAAAAAAAAAATAAATAAATTCAAAACCGGTTGAACCGGACCGGTCGAACCGGAAAAACCGGACGGTTCGCTATAGTAAACGAGACATATAAAAAACCGGGATTTAAAAACCGACCGACCAGCCGGACACCGGTTGAACCGGTCGAACCGGCCGGTCCGGTCCGGTTTTTAAAACATTGTTAGTAATTGACTGGGTTGGTTAAGTGTAGTAGTCGTTTTAGGATTTAATAAAAAGGACCATTGTGTAAACTTTGCAAAGTTTAGGGACTATTCCTGCCATTTCTCAAAAGTAAATCAAGGGGCCAATTTCGTAAATCTGAAATTATCCAAGGGCCAATTCTGCAATTTAGGTTTTCTGAGAAGGTTGACTTTGACAATTGAGCAATTTCTCGGTCCAAACCCGCAAATTTCTTCCCCGTCCTCGGCTTTTCACGATTTTCCAATCTTGTGCTCGGTTTTGTCTGTTTTTTCCCTGTTTTCAATCCTTTTGTACCTGAAACACATAAAAACACAAACCAAGAATATTTGCAGTATAATATGGTCTATTTGGGTGTTTTTTTGGTTATTTTTGTGTCTTTTATGGGTATAAAATGATGAGTATTTACACACTCATCAATCCCCCACACTAAACTATTGCTAGTCCCTAGCAATCCGATCATATAAAGTAATGAAAGGATCAAAAGAATATACCCCGTTTTGACTTTTTATTCAATGCAAGAAATTTAAACTAGAACAAAAATAGATAACATGCTTGATTTCCAAAAACGGTATCATGGAACGGGATTCACACAAAATGGGTGTCTCCAGTGAATTGTAATCGTCATCCTCTTTTTTATACTCCCAACTAAGTTTAAACTCATTGCGCAAATGTTTTTGTAAAATGCTAACGCTACTTATACTAATAATCTATGTAAGCCGAAACTTAACTTTTCACCCCCACAATTTATTCAAGTTAGGTGACTGTGCTTGATTTTCAAAATTTTGATCACAAAAATCAACGTTTTTATAAAACTTTGACTAATACTAGCTGAAAGATAGATTTAAAACTCACAACAAGCAACTTTCATACATTTTATTCAACACATACATTTTTTTCTTTTTCATTTCATTTTCTCATCATTTTTTTTGTTTTTTTTTTTGTTTTTTTTTTTGTTTTGTTTTTTGTTTTTTGTTTTTTTTTTTTTTTTTTTTTTTTTTTTTTTTTTTTTTTTGTTTTTTTTTACTTTTGCAAATAAACTAACAGAGTTTCACGGGATCCAAGACCTTACACCTTCCGGAATAAAGGATCCAAGGGCCATTACAACGGAGAGTTCCAAGACTCTAAACATTCCTGAAATGAGGATCCAAGGGTGTTAGACCAAGACCTCACACATTCCTGAATTAGAGGTCCAAGGGCCTGTGTAAGAGGGTAGCCAAGACCTAAACGCCTTCCGGAAATAAGGATCCAAGGGCCGATCTTGAACCTTAGCTTTTTTTTAGCACATACATTTAATGTTTAACTTTTGCAACTTATTGACATATGCTTGTTCCGAAGTTTAAATAAAGCTTTGAACTAGTATTTTTCAAAATCGTATTAAAAAATGATTTTGTATGTTCAAATGTTTGAAAATAAGCACTTATTAAGTCAGATTAGTTATCTTCTGGGAGGAAAAGCCATAGATTACTTATATAAGCTCTAAAGAAAACCAACTATTCTACGCTTAGCATTTTCACTTGCACACTTTGTAAAACCTTAGTCTAATCGTTAAGGAAGCAGCCAGATCAATACTCTGGCAGAGTCGGGATTCCCCTTGTTCTAACCTAATCAAGACTAACACTTCTTATTTATTGCAATTTCTTATCTAAAAACGAAAAAATTTTGAAAATTTTGGTCAAAACGGGGGTATTAGGGCACTAGAAGGTACACATGTGATCAAATTCGCTAGAATTCCCCCTCACACTTAGAACTGAATATTGCCCTCAATATTCAAAGTACCGGTGATGAACTCAAATAAGTACATTTTATTACCATCATTTATCCTATTTATTTGACTTGTTTTATTATATTATATATGAGAATCGATACATTAATGTTTACTTTAGTGATTCTCAGGTAAAAACAAGCATTATGTGAAACTTGGCGATTTTGGACTAATTATGGAGCAAAACAAGCGAGATGTCAAAAGTCTACTGAAATCCAGAAGATGTGTCGTATCTCACTCAACAGATACGACGCAATATCATACTTAGATGAATTCGAAGACCATTGCCTGACTTTGAAGAATGCGCCGCATGCAATTCTGTCATGCGCCGCATATGAAACTTTGGTCAAAGAAGAAGATCAAGCTCGTTCTACTCCAGATACGCCGCAATATACTTCTAACATACGGCGTATCACTATCAAGATTTCACCAGTTACAATCCAAGACAGCTAAAGTACATGCGCCGCATACATAGATCAAGTTACGCCGCATCTGAAGACGGTGTACGAATATTCCAGAATATAATAATCTTGGACCCCACGCGAAGTTAAGTCAATGCGCCGCATCTATCAACTCAATGCGCCGCATCGATCCCTCAGACAGAAACTATAAATACCCCAAGGACAGACGAATTTAGAGACCTTTTGTATAACCCTAGAGCCGAATTCAGACGACCAAGCAGCACAAGACACACCTCAAACAAAGATACAAGAGCTGTAAGAAGGTCCTGCATGTATTCAATTCATTAAGTAGTTTTGTTTTATTGTTTTAGTACGCTTTAATTCATCAGGATTGATGGGCTTGTGTCATGTGACTACGGAAGATCATGCACTCCCCTTAATATTGCTTTCCCATTAATTAAAGTTTATATGTTGATGTCTTTGGTGACTTTTATTAGTGCATTGATAACCTCTGTGTCTAGCTGAGTCTTGCTTGGGTCGACATGCCCCTTCCTCACCTATTTATTCTAGCGTCTCTAGAAAAGTAGGATAGACATAAGTAATCATTAAGGGTTTACTCGCCGATAAGATTAGAGCCAACGAGAAAGGTTTAATTATATACACTTCATATAAAACTAGCAATAAAACAAGTGACAAGCTATTTAATTATCAGGACAGGTCTTCTTATTGACTCGAGTATCTATCTGTGTACGTGTGTGCTAATCGCTGATTCGTGCTCATTAGTTTAGTTTTCTATTTAATTATAACCAAACTGTGCCAGTCTCTCAGGCTGAACCCCCTTGCGTTAGATTAGGTTGTATAACTAACTTAGGATATTAAAATACTGATTAGAATAACTAGATAATACGTTCCACTCTTAGTGATTGACACTCTACTTACCATTATATTCATACTGACCGGGTACACTGCTCGTTAAGTGTGTGTGTTATTGATAAGTCGGCTAAATATAAATTTAAAACTTGAGTAGGCATTAATACTGCTAAACCGCAACGACACATCACGCGCATCAAGTTTTTGGCGCCGTTGCCGGGGAGTGAATTGTTATTATCTGTTAATTTAATTAAGTATTTTAATTAGGTTTTTCTTTTTAGTTTTTTTTAGATTATAACCACTAACCCTGTTGTATATTAGATAGATTGCATTCATTGTATAATTTGCATATTTACTGTTTTTGTGTGTTTTTGTTTGTTTTTCTTTTCTTTTCTTTTTTTTTTTTTTTTTTTTTTTTTTTCTGTATTTTTCTGCATTCTGCTGTCGTTGTATTGTGCTGATACAAACGATACGGCGCATCTGTTTTCACAGATACGGCGTATTGCGTTTAATTTTTATAAAATACAATGCGTTTAATAAATTCGAGTACGACGCATCTTTCCCCAAGATACGGCGTATTCTGTTTTTAATAAGAAATTTTTCTAAACCCTAACGCCATACGACGCATCTGTTTTCACAGATACGGCGTATTTTCTATTTAAATTAAGAACAGTTGTTCGAATTATTAAACAGAAGCGACGCATCGATCTTTATCGATACGACGCATTTACTAAATCAAAAATCTTGTATTTTGAAACGTAACGAAAATACGGCGCATTAGCTTTTGTTAATACGACGCATTTAATTTAATAAATATAATTGATTTTTGATATTCACTTTGATCGTTTCACTACTCTCGTGCACAAGTTAATTTACTTTCAGGATAAATGATGGCTTAAGCATCACTATGGAAGACTACATTCTAAACCTAACCAAGAGACGCTAGCTGGAGTGATCAAACCTTCAATGACTGGAAGGTTGTGATAAGACGACAACAGTAGAGGAAAACTCAGTACTGGTAACATTGAGTATCTTAAATTCTTGAAATAGAATTCCAGATATCCTTTACAATAATTCACCTGTCCTTAAGGAGAGTTCTCTACGAAAACTCTCCCGAATATTTGACGATAAAAGTAAATTTCCTTTACTTTAATTTAACTATTACATGTTCATGTCTGAAAAGAAATTTTTTAAGAAACAGGTTACTGAAAAGTGAAGATTGCGTGCTAAACACTGATATAAACCTCTCTTCTTATAAATTACCTAAATGCAAAAACACCGAATTCCACAACGTAAGTTGTGAATTCCGTCAGAGTTCTTCAGAAATTGATCTATGTAATACTTCTGATTCAAATTCTAATCTTAATTTTGTAAGCTTAAAACGATATTTGCTCCTAACCTTGGAATAAATCATTATCCACTAAAACGATAAGATTATAGTCATTAATATAACAGATATGCCTATTGCTCTTATCTTAAATTTATATATCATATGGTATACCATTTTACCCCAATTTGATGCATAAGGAAATGTATTGCAGAGGCCAAGGTACGTTCCCTATTTAAATTTTGTTCACTGGCACAACAATACGGCGGATCTTAGTACTCTAAGCGCCGTATCTTTGACTAATTAACACTTATTGACCAGTCAGCGAATTTAGATAGATACGGCGTATGATAATTATGCGATACGGCGCATCGTATTTGCCCTATAAATACGAAAGAGATGCGCCGGATTTCTACTTTTTACCCCAAATCTGCACACAGTAAAAAAAAAATTTAAACGCACACCACTCGCCTAAAATCAAACCCTTTAATTTGAGTTCTTTTCTCGAATCAAACCTTCTAATCCGAATTCTTGACCAATCCTAATCGTGATATAAGGTAATAAACTTATTTAATTTTGTTTGAATTTAAAAATTAGGGTTTGTGCTAAATCGATTTTGATAGGAAGTTTAGGGGCTTTGATTAGAACTTGGACTAGATGATTTCCCCTATGTTAATTTTTGGATTGATCATTGAATTTGGAACCGAATTGATTTGAATAAAAAATTAGGGTTTGGGAAATTATTTTTGAACTTTGTAGGGAAAATGAAATGTTGGGGTTATAGGAACTTTTAGATTTGATATATGGGTAAAATGGAACTGTGATGTTAAGTGGGAGTTTACGTCACGGGGCCGGATTCTTGGAAAACGTGCCTGACCCCCTTTCTTTTATACTGATGCATTACTAGATGCGGCGCATCTAAGTTAATTGACACGGCGTAACAACCTATTTCCAATTTAAATATTTTCACCATACGCCGTAATTTAGATACGACGCATCCTCCATACGCCGTATTCTATTGCATACTCCGCATCTCTTTTATGCAACCTAGATACGCCGCATTGATTTATCAAATGCGCCGTATCAAACTTATTTCAGGCTGTTTTTAACCTTGAATTTTTATTTCAGATGGAATTACCAGCTGTTGGACAAGGCATATGTGGCTCCGTTTCGAGACCATGGGACTTACACGGACACGAGGCTGATTATGTACGGAGACTTAGAGCGATTTTCTTTAGGAAAATCTTTAGGGTTCCGGTTTGATTTTGAGGGAGTTGGTGCGATTGATGGGGAAATGCAGCTGGAGGTCTTCTGATAGGTTAGAGATGGTTGTGAGGATGAGGATGATGATATTGTGTTCAGGTCGTATGCGTGGGAGAGATTGTTTGGTTATGATGAGCCTTGATTTAGGGAGCTCATGCTTGAGTTCTTTAGTACAGTTCATTACAGGGAGACTGATATGGAGATTGACACGGCTGATACTCTGGTATTCAGGTTAGGAGGGGTGCATAGGCAGATGTCGATGAGGCAGTTTATTTTGGCCATGGGATTACACACCGAGGAGGAGATTGGATCTGCTGGGTTTGCCAGGTACTGGGCTGATAGCTTACGGGCAGTGCCAGATAGGATGTTGCTTGGTGATTTCTGGGAGAGGATATCCTCTGGGGGCGATTCCACCACTGCCACCCATCCTACACATTGATCAGAGAGCCTATGAGGAGATTGTGCCACCGTATGATAGCATTGACCATTGCTGGGAGAGGTCAGTCACCTGAGAAGGTGACCACTCTTGATCTCTTCCTTCTCAGGAGCATGGATGAGGGATTGGTGGTGAACATCCCTCACTTTTTGGCGCATTTCCTTCATAGGGGTGCTTTAGGGAGAGATAGGAGGAGCCAGATGACTGGGGGGAATTTTGTGTCTAGATTGGCCCGACATTTTGGTGTGATTGGTGATGAGATCCCTGCTGGTCTAGAGATTGAGGTGACCAGTTTGCCGGTTATTGGGCAGGATTATTTGGTCAGGTTGGGGATTTGTGAGATGATTATGGGGGGATGCTATTGGGTGGCATTGGGCCCCGTGAGACCTGCAGAGGTTGAGCCGGAGCAGGGAGGTCCCCAGGGAGCTCCAGCTACTGCTCCTGTTCATGAGGAGCCATAGGTACCCCCACCACCAGTTGCACGATCCGTAGGTCAGAGGGTAGAGCTAGTTGAGAGGGAGGTTAGAGCTTTGAGGGGCGTAGTCGACGGTATGAGGGCTGACCTCACTGTAGTCAGGAGGGATTTAGGTTGGCTGGTCGGGAGTGTGAGCCAGATTTTGGAGCATCAGGGCACGAGCCATACTCGCCCTGATGGTACTTACGTTAGAGGGATGATCACATACTCCCGGGTCCCTTCACGTAGAATTTGACCTAGGACCGAGGATGCCAGCACCTCAGGGACTCACTCAGCTGCAGGAGACGACTCCCCTCATCCTTGATCTTATATGTTTATAGACATTGTTCCTCATACATTTTTATTCCTCTTGGGATTGTATTGAATTATATTATCGTGTATTTATTTAATGTTTCAGTTTATGTTTCTGGTTATGTTTGATGAAGACTGGAATTAAGTTCAGCATGAGTGAACGAGAGAACCCGAGAGGTAAAACCGTGATACGTGTCTGTTTTGCAATAGACTGTTATCAGTCTGTTTGGTAACTACATGCGCCGCATTCAGTAAAACAGATGCGACGCATCCTATCCTTTATTTTATTTTATTTCGTATTTATTCCAGGCTCGATACGGCGTATCTTCTTCTATAAGATACGGCGTATCGACTGACCTGATGATTTACAGTTTAATTTTTTAGGATTTATTTTTACTAACTACTAATGTATTATGCAAGTTTGAACCTTCTTAACTCAGGTGTGTTAAAGTCTAGATGGTATTATAGATTCCTGCATTTTTGTGGATACATCATTTATGAAGCTTAAACGTTCTCATCCACAAGAAAGTTGATTTTTCCTCTTATACGAATAATGGAGGATCATACCGAGCAAATCTCAGGGGAGTTTTTCTGTTCTAATTCTTTTATTTTCCAGTTTTTAACCTTTGACACAAACAACGAGGACGTTGTTTAACTTAAGTGGGGGGATGGAGAATTAGAACACTTACTTGTCCTAAACTTTTTCAAAATATGCTTAAAATGCGCTTAATATATCAAAATTTAAATTTTTTAGCATATTTTTGTTTAAAGTCTAAATTACATAACCGCACACATAACTCTATTCTTTCAAAAATATTAAAACTTTAGTGTGCCGGTGACTTGTAAACTTTAGAACTTGGCTTGTATACTATTCGAGACCACCATAATGAGTATTATCTATATAATTGGAGTGACTTGTCTAACTTCGTAAATTTCTAGGATTACACCCAAATAGCCTTTATATGTTATGTGATATTAACTAACTACACTGGTTTGTTAACCCCCGTATAAACCCTTTGTTTACTCTCACTTTTAGAGTAAGATACCCCTAGAAAAACCCTCAGAGCCATTCCTTTCGTTTCTTACACCTTTGTTATAATGTTTCGATACACCCTTACACCTTAGCCTACCCTGTAGATTAAAATCCGTGGTTAATTGCTTTAGGCAAAGTGTGTTTCCTTACATTACCTGTGTTCGCGTGCGTAATTCATTATCTTTGGTTAGGTCGGGAAATTGCACAATGCAATTGGTATAAAAGTAAATATTGTATAATTTTTAGTTTATTTTTCGTGTGTTTGCTACTTTCACTATCATAGTTATTTCTGAAAGTATGAAGAGTATGGAAAAATTATCCGGAAAAATAGTGATAGAAAAGTTGTGAAATTTTACACATATATGTTGATGTCAAAAAAAAAAAAATAATAAAAATAAAATAAAATAAAAATAAAAGGAAAAGTTGGAAGTTTGTTTTAACCAACTTATGTAAAGTTTTGTATTAAGTGGGAGATATCACCACTATTTGTTGTTGTATATTATATTTATGGATTGAATGGGAGTTGGCCGTTATGGGAACGCCAACTAAGGTTATTCTTTGATTGAGATTTTGTTGAGTATAATTCGTGTCTACCTAAAGCGTGTGTTTCAAGTGTTAAAGCGTGAGTTATTCAATGATAGGAGTCTTATTCATGGGATGGTTGGGAAAGTGATTAACCACACTTAGGATTTTAATTTATCTGTTTTGTTTATTTTTCATTTTACACTAATTTGTATCCCAAATATTATCCATACCCTATATCATTCTTCATCCAAACCTTTGATTTATTGAGATTAGGGATTTGAGCAATCTTAAGTATCGTAGTCGTGGATTCGGCTATGTATTTATGATTTTGTCGCCCTTTTTGATATAATATTATTAGTGAAGATTACTTAGTCCAATCTTTAGCCCATTCGAGTTAAGGAATTGAGCAATTGCAAGTATCTTGGTCGTGGATTCGATCATGTATTTGTAATTTTGTCGCCTTTTCTGGAATATGAGATCGATAGAGATTAAAAAGGATGATCAACCCTTAACCAACAAACCCTTTTTACCGCTTTAGACTTGTTACTCCTTGGCTTTAGTGGGGGAGATGTGTATACTTGCCAAGCCTATGATAGAATATTCGTCACGACTAAGCAACTAAACGATTTAGAATTGTTTTACATTAAAAATTATTTTGGTTTCTACTTCGTTAAGTGTTTGGTTGTGTGATTATGACAAAACGAATACGTGCTTAAATATAAAAATAAATCCTAATATCTTTTAGGATACATTTTCATATGATTAATTCTAAGGTTTATTTGGGGACAAGTAAAGTTCAAGTGGGGGGATATTTGATGAACTCAAATAAGTACATTTTATTATCATCATTTATCCTATTTATTTGACTTGTTTTATTATATTATATATGAGAATCGATACATTAATGTTTACTTTAGTGATTCTCAGATAAAAACAAGCATTATGTGAAACTTGGCGATTTTGGACTAATTATGGAGCAAAACAAGCGAGATGTCAAAAGTCTACTGAAATCCAGAAGATGCGCCGTATCTCACTCAACAGATACGACGCAATATCATACTTAGATGAATTCGAAGACCATTGCCTGACTTTGAAGAATGCGCCGCATGCAATTCTGTCATGCGCCGCATATGAAACTTTGGTCAAAGAAGAAGATCAAGCTCGTTCTAATCCAGATACGCCGCAATATACTTCTAACATACGGTGTATCACTATCAAGATTTCACCAGTTACAATCCAAGACAGCTAAAGTACATGCGCCGCATACATAGATCAAGTTACGCCGCATCTGAAGACGGTGTACGAATATTCCAGAATATAATAATCTTGGACCCCACGCGAAGTTAAGTCAATGCGCCGCATCTATCAACTCAATGCGCCGCATCGATCCCTCAGACAGAAACTATAAATACCCCAAGGACAGACGAATTTAAAGACCTTTTGTATAACCCTAGAGCCGAATTCAGACGACCAAGCAGCACAAGACACACCTCAAACAAAGATACAAGAGCTGTAAGAAGGTCCTGCATGTATTCAATTCATTAAGTAGTTTTGTTTTATTATTTTAGTACGCTTTAATTCATCAGGATTGATGGGCTTGTGTCATGTGATTACGGAAGATCATGCACTCCCCTTAATATTGCTTTCCCATTAATTAAAGTTTATATGTTGATGTCTTTGGTGACTTTTATTAGTGCATTGATAACCTCTGTGTCTAGCTGAGTCTTGCTTGGGTCACCATGCCCCTTCCACGCCTATTTATTCTAGCGTCTCTAGAAAAGTAGGATAGACATAAGTAATCATTAAGGGTTTACTCGCCGATAAGATTAGAGCCAACGAGAAAGGTTTAATTATATACACTTCATATAAAACTAGCAATAAAACAAGTGACAAGCTATTTAATTATCAGGACAGGTCTTCTTATTGTCTCGAGTATCTATCTGTGTACGTGTGTGCTAATCGCTGATTCGTGCTCATTAGTTTAGTTTTCTATTTAATTATAACCAAACTGTGCTAGTCTCTCAGGCTGAACCCCCTTGCGTTAGATTAGGTTGTATAACTAACTTAGGATATTAAAATACTGATTAGAATAACTAGATAATACGTTCCACTCTTAGTGATCGACACTCTACTTACCATTATATTCATACTGACCGGGTACACTGCTCGTTAAGTGTGTGTGTTATTGATAAGTCGGCTAAATATAAATTTAAAACTTGAGTAGGCATTAATACTGCTAAACCGCAACGACACATCACACGCATCAACCGGCTATTATGCCGACGCTTAGAACGTAAAAAGGTAATACCACTAACCAAGTGTGGAACAGAATTCTTTTTTCACAAAAAGGATTAAAAAGATATCCCTAGATAATCGTTAGCAAAAAAGATCGGATATTGGGCGGCTGGGTTGAAAACAGGTGCATCAATCATCACGATCTAACGGAAACCTGCAAATAAGAGCAAACAACACACAAAACAAAGCACAGTAGAGGAATTCCCCCACACTTAGTGTCAGAAAATAGAAAGAAGTCAGAAACATGGGCGTTTACCCATGTGGTGCTAATGTTTTTGTTAACCGAGTCACTAGTTTGACTCGACCCCGAATTCATTTGTTCTTGGGGAAGCATGTGGAAGAGGAAATCTCCATCGGACTTTCATTCAAGATGTTTGGAAAAACATTGAAGTTATTGAAAGTTCCACTCCGATGAGATACATCCGGCTCAAAATAATGATAAATGGAGATGCCGGGGTCAAAAACTTTGTCTTCACTTCCAAAGGAGTGAAGAAAAGGACAATCTACCGTATAGGAGAAGAAAGGTAGAAAAACTCGAACGACATATGTGAAATCAATATAATGGCGATCCTCAAAGGGCAATGTCACATATGTCGGAGAAAGAATGTCCTCATGAATCTCGGGATTAGGAATTGAGGTCATATCATCAAGTTTATGAGTAAAAGAGTCCTTGACCTCATTGTTTTCTAACTCTTCATCAAAGAGAGGATTTATTTTGCTAGAAAAGTACTCATCATCAAATTCAAAAAGAGAATTTGAATAGACTTTGAGACTTTCATTTTGAACGTCCTCATCAGAAAGTGATTCGTCATCACTAGAGGAAAAATCATCTTCGAGATCGAAAAGAGGGTTAGAAAACGTCCCGGAAATATCATCCTCAATGTCAAGAGGATGATCATCACAAATAGATAAATCACATTCATTGTTCGATATATCCTCAGACTCACTTGGGATTGGGATAAGGTTCTCAGCACTAGACTTTATGAATTCGTCCGATTCCTTTTCAGGAATAGTGCTAAGATGCTCATCCCCCATAATAAGAGAGTCCTTGGAGTTCATATATGGTAAGAATGATGTGATTGCAATAGACTGAGGGAGTTGAGAAATGATATCGCTCAAAGGAATAGTACTCTCCTCGTCGTCTTCATCATCGTCATCGAGCATGCAAGCCTGATTAAACAAGAAACGATTGTGTGCTGCTCGTTCTACGGCGAGTAAATCTTCCATAGAATTACCATGACGATCTTCTTGGGCATGCCTAACAGCCAAATCCTTAAGTGCATTCCTCACATCTTGAAATTCTTGGAATACATCTTTGAGAGCCAAATCTAGAGGAGATGGCTGAGGCTGAGGTTGAATCATATGATACTATGGAGGTTGGTTTTGATGAGAATAATCATAATTGTTACAAGGGCCATGCTCATAGACAAGCGAGTTCCTCGTTTGAAAATCAGAATCATAATGCGGACCTCCACAGAATTCACAACAGTAAAACTGTTGTGACTGACTCAGTGAATCATATGGATATTGGTCATAACCAAAATTTTGATCGCATGGAACTTGCTCATAGATAAACGTATTCCTTGCTTGACAATCAAAACTTTGGTGAGGACCTCCACAATATTCACAAGAATATGTTTCCATCTCATGGTGCGGGGGTTGGTTAAGGAAATTGGTTGTTTCATTGTAGGGATTTTGGTCATAGACAAACCCGTTTCCCGAATTTACAATGCTACAACAGGGGCAATTTCCACCATTTGGAGGACCCCCACAGAATTCACAACCATAATGGTAAGATGAAGACATAAAAAAGAAGGATTAAACGGATAGAGGGTAAGATAAAGAATTAAACGAATAAGAGGAATAAGAAGAATATTTTTGGATTTTTAGAAACATTTTGAAAAACAGAAAGGAAAAAGGAAAATAAATTTGAAAAGAAAATCTTTTTGGGTTTTTATAAGAAAATATTTACGAGAAAAAAAAACGATGACTTCTCGAGAGAAGGGTCTTCAAAACACGCATCGCGAAATGAGAATTAAAAATTCGCTACAAGCCTTACCCGGCAGCGGCGCCAAAATTTGATTCGCTGGAATCAAGTCGTATTTATTTCCAAGGAATACATTGGAAGTTGTATTCCCGGGTCGTTATCCCCAACGAAGGTTTGAATGGAACTCGTGATCTCGATTCGTGAAACGTGTTTGAATGGTGAAAAGAAAGGGATTTTGGGTTTCTATGCTAAGGTTGATGAACATAAATTAAAATCGACTAAAAAGGCAAGAAAAACGATAATCTAAAGTGCTTGAGATTAAAAACGTAAAAGAAAACTGAAAAGCCGTTTAAACCGGGAAAACCCGAGCCTAAAACGTCAAAACAATGAAATATAAACTCTACGGGTACAAATCTATTTTCCTAAGTTCTATTTAATAAAAGAAAATTTTACAAAAAAGAATTACATTTTTCTGATTTATATTTAATTTAATACGAATTAAAAACTAAATTAAAAAGAAAATAGATTAAAAATACTAAACGAAATGGGAAAATTATGAAAAAATACAGAAAAGTCCTAATTGATGAACTGGTCCTAGGAAAAATAAAATGGGAATGCCAGCTTATACGGATAAGCAGTTGATGAACGCAAATAAGTACATTTTATTATCATCATTTATCCTATTTATTTAACTTGTTTTATTATATTATTTATGAGAATCGGTGCTTTAATGTTTACTTTAGTGACTCTCAGGTAAAAACAAGTAATAGGTGAAACTTGGCGATTTTGGACTAATTATGGAGCTAAATGATCAAGATTGGAAAAGTCTACTGAAACTCAGAAGATGCGCCGTATCTAACTCAACAGATACGCCGCAATATCATACTTAGATGAATTCGAAGACCATTGCCTGACTTTGAAGAATGCGCCGCATCTGATTATATCATGCGCCGCATATGAAACTTTGGTCAACAAAGAAGAACCAACTTGTTCTACTCCAGATACGCCGCATCTCATTATCTACATGCGCCGTATCTATACCGAGACTTCACCAGATACAATCCAAGACAACTGAAGGACATGCGCCGCATAGAAATACAAGTTACGCCGCATCTGAAGACGGTGTACGAACATTCCAGAATATATTAATCTTGGACCCCACGCGAAGTTAAGTAGATGCGCCGCATCTACTTACTCAATGCGCCGCATCGAACCCTCAGACAGAAACTATAAATACCCCAAGACCTAGACGAATTTTGGGTGCATCATAACCCTAAGGAGCCGAATTCAGTCGAAGAAGCAACACAAGACACACCCTAAACAGAGATATTAGAGCTGTAAGAAGGTCCTGCATGTATTCAATTCATTAAGTAGTTTTGTTTTATTGTAATAGTACGCTTTAATTCATCAGGATTAATGGCCGGTAGTATGTGAGTACGCAAAATCATATGCCCGCCTTAAAATTGTTTTCCCATCAATTAAAGTTTATATGTTTGATGTCTTTGGTGAATTTATATTAGTGCATTGATAACCTCTGTGTCTAGCTGAGCACTACATGGGCTGCCATACCCCTTCCTCTCCTATTTATCTAGTGTCTAGAAGATATGATAGACTTAAGTGATCATTAGGAGTTTACTCGCCGATGTAATGAAACCAACGAGAAAGTTCTAAACAATATACACTTCATATAAAACTAACAATAAAACAAGTGACAAGTTACTTAATTATCAGGACAGGTCTTCTTACAGTCTCTATTATCTATCTGTGTACGTGTATGTTATTCGCTGATTCGCGCTCATTAGTTTAATTTACTGTTTAATTAACCATATCGTGCTAGTCTCTCAGACTAAAACCCCCCTTTCGTTAGATTAGACTGTAAAGCTAACTTAGGATATTAAAATACTGATTAGAATAACTAGATAATACGTTCCACTCTTAGTGATCGACACTCTACTTACCATTATATTCATACTGACCGGGTAAACTGCTCGTTAAGTGTGTGTGTTATTGATAAGTCGGCTAAATATAAATTTAAAACTTGAGTAGGCATTAATACTGCTAAACCACAACGACATACACGCGCATCAAGTTTTTGGCGCCGCTGCCGGGGAGTGAATTGTTATTTTCTGTTAATTTGATTAGTATTTTAATTAGGTTTTTAGTGTAATTTATTTTAACCACTAACCTTGTTGTGTATTAGATAGATTGCATTGTATTATTTGCATATTTTCTGTTTTTGTGTGCTTTTATTTGTTTTTGTGTGTTTTTATTTGTTTTTATTTTTATTTTTATTTTTATTTTTATTTTTATTTTTTTATTTTCTTTGTATTCTGCTGTCGTTGTATTGTGCAGACATAAACGATACGGCGCATCTATTTTCACAGATACGGCGTATTGCGTTTAATTTTTATAAAATACAACGCGTTTAATAAATTCGAATACGACGCATCATAAGATACGGCGTATTCTGTTTTTAATAAGAAAATTTTTCTAAACCCTAACGCCATACGACGCATCTGTTTTTACAGATACGGCGTATTTAATATTTAAATTAAAAAAAAGTTTTCGAATTATTAAACAGATACGACGCATCGGTATTTACCGATACGGCGCATCTACTGAATCAAAAATCTTATATTCTGAAACATAACGAAATTACGGCGCGTTAGTTTTTACTAATACGACGCATTTAATTTTATTAATTATAATAGATTTTTGATAATTTAAAACTGATACGGCGCATTCTAATTAACAAGCGGCGTATCTGTTTCCTGAATAAAAGACTGATTAAATTTTAACGAAATAAGATACGGCGTATCCAACTTTCTGGATACGGCGCATCGTCTGCAGATATCAGCAACTTTTATTCTTTATATTCGTTCCTAAATTCATTAATTTCTCTTCTAGCGAACAGATGCTACTGACGATTTTACCTATGATAACAGGTTTTGCTATGGAAGATATGTCAATGAACGGATATCTTACTAAAGGAACAAAGCAACATGATTAATGGATTGGCAATTGAGTGCACCAATTGTCAACTGTGCTTAACAAAGTTCTTTTGGTAAAACACGATTTGAAAGGGATTACAACTAGAGGCGGAAAGTCAACCTTTCAAATGTGATCGGTATTAAGGAGCTGAAGATGAGTCTAACTTGAAGACTCTGGAATAAAGAAAAGTGCTTACCGGGAGACAACCCGGATTTATTTTTGATTTCTGTCGAGTCTGTTAGACCTGCATTAGATGCGGCGCATCTCCATCATAGGATGCGGCGTATCTACTGCATTGGTCATATCCGTTTTTTTCTTTTCTGCACTTTATTTTTATAACTTAAAACATTCTGTCAGTTTATTTAATGCGGCGCATCCCTGGTTAAGGATGCGACGCATCTTATTTTCTGATTCGTACCTAATTCTAGGCTCGACGCGGCGCATCCAATTCAATGGATGCGGCGCATCGACTGACCTGATGATTTCCAGAATTTTTATTTTTATTTGTTTTTTATTTTTACTAACTACTAATGTATTATGCAAGATTGAACCTTCTTAATTCAGGTGTGTTACTTAATGGTGGTATTTACATTTCTGTACTTACTGTGGAGACGTCATTCATGGAGGTTTGAACGCCTTATCGTCACAGAAAGTTGATTTTTGCTCATAAACGAATAATGGAGGATCAAACCGAGCAAATCTCAGGGGAGTTCTCCGTTCTAATTCTTTTTATGTCCTATTCTTTTTATTTTAAATAATAAACAACGAGGACGTTGTTTAACTTAAGTGGGGGGATAGGAGAATTAGAACGTTACTTGTCCTAAACTTTTCCAAAATATGCTTAAAATGCACTTAATATGCTTAAATTTAAATTTTTCTAGCATGTTTTTGTTTAAGTCTAAATTACATAGCCGCACACATAACCTTATTTTTGCCTAAAATCAAAAACTTTAGTGTGCTGGTGACTTGTAAACTTTATAACTTGACTTGTATACTATTCGAGACCACCATAATGAGTATTATTGATATAATTGGAGTGACTTGTCTAACTTGGTAAATTTCTAGGATTACACCCAAATAGCCTTTATATGTTATGTTTATTAACTAACTACACTGGTTAGTTAACCCCCGTATAAAACCCTTTTGTTACTCTCATTTTTAGAGTAAGATACCCCTAGAATAACACTCAGAGCCATTCCTTTCGTTTCTTACACCTTTGTTATAATGTTTCGTTACACCTTTACACCTTAGCCTACCCTGTAGATTAAAATCCGTGGTTGATTGCTTTAGGCAAAGTGTGTTTCCTTACATTACCTGTGTTCGCGTGCGTAATTCATTATCTTGGTTAGGTCGGGAAATTGCACAATGCAATTGGAGTGAAAGTAAATATTGTGTATATTTTTATTTTTCGTGTGTTTACTACTTTCACTATTTTTATATCTGAAGTCTTGAAAAGTATGGAAAAATTATCCAGATTTATTGTTATGGTGATGTAGTGAAATTTTACACCATTAGTGCATTGATAAAAAAAAAAAAAAAAAAAAAAAAAAAAAAAAAAAAAAAAAAATCGAAAAATAGAAAAGAAAAAGAAAGAAGAAAGTTGGAAGTTTGTTAAACCAACTAATGTAAAGTTATGTAAGTGGTTCATATGGCCACTATTTGTTATATTATATTTATGGATTTTATGGGAGTTGGCCGTTATGGGAACGCCAACTAAGGTTTATTCTTTGATTAAGAGTTTATTGAGTATAATTCGTGTTTACCTAAAGCGTGAGTTACATGAGTCATAAAAGCGTGAGTTATTCAATGATATGAGTCTTATTCATGGGATGGTTGGGAAGTAATTAACCACACATTAGGACTTAATCTATTTGTTTTGTTTATTTTTATTTTACACCAATTTATATCCTAAATGTTATCCATACCCAACCGTATTGTTGTATTTGTTGTTAGCTTTCGAGCATCCGGATATAATGATGGCTAAGTAAGAATATTAAATGTATGAATGAGGTAGTGACCATCCGAGTTTTAGATTAATCAAATAACGCGCCAGCGATCTAGAGGGAGTCTTAGTGACCATCCGTTATGCAAATAACGCGCCAGCGATCCATGATAAACTCTAGTGACCATCCGTTGTTTGAAGCGTCAAGGATTCGCGCCAGCGATCTACTAAGTTTATACAGGAGATGTTTAAACAAAGCCAGGTTCAACCCATAAGCCTCTTAACCCTTTTTACCGCTTTAGACTTGTTACTCCTTAGCTTTAGTGGTGGAGATGTGAATTATAGTCAAGCTTATGATAGAATATTCGTCACAACTAAGCAACTAAACGATTTAGAATTGTTTTATATTGAAAAATTATTTTGTTCCTACTTCGTTAAATGTTTGGTTGTGTGATTATGATTGAAACGAATACGTGCTTAATTATTAGAAATAAATCCTAATACCTTTTAGGATACATTTTCATAAGATTAAATCTAAGGTTTACTTGGGGACAAGTAAAGTTCAAGTGGGGGGATATTTGATGAACGCAAATAAGTACATTTTATTATCATCATTTATCCTATTTATTTAACTTGTTTTATTATATTATTTATGAGAATCGGTGCTTTAATGTTTACTTTAGTGACTCTCAGGTAAAAACAAGTAATAGGTAAAACTTGGCGATTTTGGACTAATTATGGAGCTAAATGATCAAGATTGGAAAAGTCTACTGAAACTCAGAAGATGCGCCGTATCTAACTCAACAGATACGCCGCAATATCATACTTAGATGAATTCGAAGACCATTGCCTGACTTTGAAGAATGCGCCGCATCTGATTATATCATGCGCCGCATATGAAACTTTGGTCAACGAAGAAGAACCAACTTGTTCTACTCCAGATACGCCGAATCTCATTACCTACATGCGCCGTATCTATACCGAGACTTCACCAGATACAATCCAAGACAACTGAAGGACATGCGCCGCATAGAAATACAAGTTACGCCGCATCTGAAGACGGTGTACGAACATTCCAGAATATATTAATCTTGGACCCCACGCGAAGTTAAGTAGATGCGCCGCATCTACTTACTCAATGCGCCGCATCGAACCCTCAGACAGAAACTATAAATACCCCAAGACCTAGACGAATTTTGGGTGCATCATAACCCTAAGGAGCCGAATTCAGTCGAAGAAGCAACACAAGACACACCCTAAACAGAGATATTAGAGCTGTAAGAAGGTCCTGCATGTATTCAATTCATTAAGTAGTTTTGTTTTATTGTAATAGTACGCTTTAATTCATCAGGATTAATGGCCGGTAGTATGTGAGTACGCAAAATCATATGCCCGCCTTAAAATTGTTTTCCCATCAATTAAAGTTTATATGTTTGATGTCTTTGGTGAATTTATATTAGTGCATTGATAACCTCTGTGTCTAGCTGAGCACTGCATGGGCTGCCATACCCCTTCCTCGCCTATTTATCTAGTGTCTAGAAGATAGGATAGACTTAAGTGATCATTAGGAGTTTACTCGCCGATGTAATGAAACCAACGAGAAAGTTCTAAACAATATACACTTCATATAAAACTAGCAATAAAACAAGTGACAAGCTACTTAATTATCAGGACAGGTCTTCTTACAGTCTCTATTATCTATCTGTGTACGTGTATGCTATTCGCTGATTCGCGCTCATTAGTTTAATTTACTGTTTAATTAACCATATCGTGCTAGTCTCTCAGACTAAAACCCCCCTTTCGTTAGATTAGACTGTAAAGCTAACTTAGGATATTAAAATACTGATTAGAATAACTAGA
This sequence comes from Artemisia tridentata subsp. tridentata, assembly GCA_021014915.2. NCBI lineage: Eukaryota > Viridiplantae > Streptophyta > Magnoliopsida > Asterales > Asteraceae > Artemisia > Artemisia tridentata. Next base: position 320,220,185 of record CP139503.1, read on the forward strand.
TAATACGTTCCACTCTTAGTGATCGACACTCTACTTACCATTATATTCATACTGACCGGGTACACTGCTCGTTAAGTGTGTGTGTTATTGATAAGTCGGCTAAATATAAATTTAAAACTTGAGTAGGCATTAATACTGCTAAACCGCAACGACATACACGCGCATCAGTAGTAATAAGCTGAAAAGTGGCTGATAAGCAAAATGGAGAAAACTAGTATAAGAATTAAATTAGGCACACGACACATAAATATACACAAGCAGAACTTGGTGCATTTGGTTAAGGGGTGGGTGTTTGAGGCTTAGCAATCCGAGAGGTCCCAGGTTCGAACCTCACTCACACCCCATTTTTGCAAAACATTTTTTTTTTTATTTTCTCTTTACAAATACATTAAGCTAGTAAAAATAAGAACTTTTATTAACTACAACTATTTATGAAAATCACAAATAAGCCCAGAAATAAGCTGTAATCAAAACAGTGGTACAAAAGAGAGAAATAACTAAGGCTTTAAGCTAAAAGGACTAATAAGCTATTCTAATAAGCTAAGGGGTACTTAATTAAGCTAAGGGCAAATAAGGGGATCCTAAATAATCTATGGAAGCAAGATAAGCAAATGGGAAGAACAAATAAGCACTGGAATAAGCTAAAAAAAACAAAATGTCTGCTGATATGCTCTTGGAGCAGGGCAAAATCAGCAGTTTCCAAGCCCTCAAGAAGCACTTTAAATAAAATCTAAAAAATTCACAAAAAATACTAACAACTAGGGGAGCAACTGAATATCAATCGTACCAAATTATAGCTTATTTTAACTTAACATGAGAAAATGAAAAATCAAAGAAAATCGGCTGAAAATGGGGAAAAACAACTTATGCAGTCTGCTATAATGATGTGGGCTGCATTTGAGTGATTTTAAACCAAGGCCTATAGGGATTGAATTAGTCACTAATTGCAGGCTGTATGGGTCTTAGAAATGCCAAAATAATGGCCAAATAAGCTCAAGCTTATTGCAAGCTTATGTGAGCAGTTCAGGTGCTATCTTTGACCTCACTAAACCAAATCCTCAAAAACACTTAACCCCTACTGAAAACAGCATATCAAGCTTAAATTAAGCTAGATTAAAGTTGAGGAATTGACATATGAACAATACAAGCTACTATAGACCTAAAAATAAGCTTATGGCAAACAGCCCTTTATGAGGGACTGTTTTGGCTTTTCAAAGGAAACATCCAATCTAAGCTATCAAACTTAAGGAAAAGCACAAAATAACCTATTTTAAGTCCTAAGAGGCTAATTTCAACCAGGAAATAAGAACCGCTTATTTTGGCCTTTTTAAGGCTTAATTAACTGTTAAGAAAGAAAAAAAAATGAAAGTGAACATTACTAAGTATAAACTGACATTGTAGGGATCTAATGAGCTCAAATAAGCAAACAAAGGGAAATTAAGCAGAAAATAAGCTAATGTACAGTAACTTTGACCAATATTGACTTTTTGTAAATTTTGGATTTTCAACTGAATTAGCAAGGGAAAATTCACAATAAGCTCAAATGAGCTTCTATGAGCTTAATCAAACTGAAAAGAGAGCTTATAGAAATTTAAACAACAACTTATTAAAAATCACTTGAATCCGAATTAAACTTGAATTAATATTGAAATAGTACAAATGCTTGTTAAATTAAACTGAGAACTTGAAATTGAATTTAAGATTACAATGACATGAAATTACACTGAACCTAAGGCTTGACTAAATTCTACAACTAATTTACACTACGAATGGTCTAAAAACGAGGACAACTTTTTCTTGGTGTGTCTTCTTTTCTTTAAATAACAATCCCAAAAGCTTCTATGACTCTTCCTCAGTAAATCCCACTCGTTGGTTTAGCTAGAATTAATCCCCATCGCCCATTTATTATTTTGGTGGGAAAATGAGATAGTGGGTTTTTAGCTAGATTGGTAGACACGTGAACCTGGTACTTTTGAAGTAGCTAAGTGTAGGGGAAGGCGTGTTTCAGTGAAAGCATGGGTGAGGGGGTGGGATTGTCAGGAGAGGACATGGTTTTGGTTTTGGCGGGTGGTTTTGGGAAGAAGGAGGTTTGACTTTGCTGGTTTGACCCCGTATTATCTAAAAAGAGATAAAACAGATGGGGTGTGGGCCTTGGGATTTGGGTTTAAGGGTTTAGTAATTGACTGGGTTGGTTAAGTGTAGTAGTAGTTTTAGGATTTAATAAAAAGGACCATTGTGTAAACTTTGCAAAGTTTAGGGACTATTCCTGCCATTTCTCAAAAGTAAATCAAGGAGCCAATTTCGCAAATCTGAAATTATCCAAGGGCCAATTCTGCAATTTAGGTTTTCTGAGAAGGTTGACTTTGACAATTGAGTAATTTCTCGGTCCAAACCCGTAAATTTCTTCCCCGTCCTCGGCTTTTCACGATTTTCCAATCTTGTGCTCGGTTTTGTCTGTTTTTGCCCTGTTTTCAATCCTTTTGTACCTGAAACACATAAAAACACAAACCAAGAATATTTGCAGTATAATATGGTCTATTTGGGTGTTATTTGGTTATTTTTGTGTCTTTTATGGGTATAAAATGATGAGTATTTACACACTCATCACATTCCAAACACCTCATCTTTAGTTTTCAACATATACACCCAAACAGATCTGCTATAGTCATCAACAATAGTGAGAAAATACCTAAAACCCTCCCTGCTAACCACTTTGTAGGGACCCCATACATCAAGATGTACAAGCTCTCCTACAATATAAGATTTGGTTTCACTTAAAGGAAAAGGGTCTCTGCTCTGTTTTGACTTATGGCAAACCTCACAAGGACCTTCATGATTTAAATTTGTCAAATTTAAAGAAGATTTCAAAAGTTTTAAAACCTGATTAGCAGGGTGGCCAAGCCTATTATGCCAAACTTCCTTAGACACATAGCAGACAAAATACTCACTTTTATTCACAACAGCAGGACTAACAGTTTCTTTATCAAAGATATAAAGACCGCCAAACTCACTACCAGTCCCCAGAACTCTCTCCTTTTTCAAATCCTGAATATAACACTTAGTTTCATCAAAACCAACACACAATTTGCTATCCTTAATCATTTTATGAACAGATAACAAACTAACACTATATTCTGGAACAACCAAAACATCAAACAAAACCACATTATTATTTAATCTCAAATTTCCTACATGAGTAAAATTTTGGCCAAAGTACCATTTGGGTGTCCAACAGTCATTTTCAAATCAGATATATCAATAACTCCAAACATCTTATCAGTATTATTAGTCATATGTTGGTTAGCCCCTGAGTCTATAATCCAACCCAAATTATAGCTAATACCATTAATTTTCACATTGGCACAAAAAAATCTGTAGAAATGTTGATTAAAGAACACATTGCAATTAAAGAATGAACAAGAGGCACTACCTGCCATATTCACATGTGCAGCAGAACTATTTTTGTCATTTAAAAGGCTCATCTCAAAACCTGATCATTAGTGAAAGACAGAGTACTAGCATTTTTTGCATCATTATGAACTTCAACATTGTTACTTCTATTAAAGCCATTAACAGGTTTCAGATTGGGATTCTTTTTGATTCCAGGTGGGTAACCTATCAGTTCAAAGCACCTATCAATAGTATGACCTTTTAAACCACAGTTCTTACATAGCAAATTATCATAATTTCCTCTATTGTTACTTCCATTGTTGCTAGGCCAATTATTATTAGAATTTCTCTTATTACTACCATTTGGTCTAGCCACAAAAGCAGAAACCTGAGACTTCTCAGATTTCACAGAGGTGGTAGGAATCCCCCTATGGGATTCTTCCCTAGAAATGATGACAAAAGCATCTTTAACTTCAGGGAGAATTTCCCTGGTCAAGATACTGCTTCTGATGGGTTGATAAACATCATCAAGTCCCATAAAAAATTGCATCAGTTTAAGCAACTTAGCATGATCATTCAACTCATTCCTAGCCTCACAAACACAATCAGGCAGTTTAGTAAGAATATCAAACTCTCTCCAAAGAGAACTCAACTTATGAAAATATTCAGAAACAGGTAAACCACCTTGCTTAAATGTATTGATCTTTTGCAACAAATTAAAAACCACAGAACCATCAATTCTATCATAAGTGTCTTTTAACTCTCTCCACACAGTAGCAGCATTATCAGAAAAAACATGACCAAGATACACATCTTGAGACAAAGAAGTCAAAATCCAATTAAGAACAACTGCATTGCACCTTTCCCATTGAGACTCTAATAAAGGACTAGCAGCATGATCAGTTTTAACACATGAACCATCAAGAAACCCCATCTTGTTTTTAATTTGCATAGCAAGTTTTATAGCACTAGCCCAGACTCTATAATTCTCAACACCAGACAACTTTATACTAACCACAGAAGAACAGTTAGAGTCATTAGGATGCAAATGCAAAGGGTTACTCAGATCTAAACTACTAATCATAATAGCCATGATGAACAATAAAGAACAATAAACAAGTAACAAGAAGAGAACAAGAAACAAACAACTTGAACAATCAAACAACCAATCAAGAAAACACAAACAAACAGATATACCAAACAAGCAGATAACCAAACAAACACTTCAACAAACAAACTAAACACCTCAATCTCAACTTCCAAGACTCCTCTAAACCTATCCTCCTGCGACCTAGACTCAGAACCAAAAATAAAACAAAAAACTTAAAACACACACCCAGAGTTAACGTGGCCCAAGCCAGCAGACTGTGAATGGCCAGAGCAGGTATTCGTACCACTCAAGGTGGCAGATCAAGAAGTTAGCCAAACCGTTTGCGCCCGCTAAACTCAGAACCAGATAACTCTAAAGGAAGGAGATAAGACTTACAGTACTATTTACCAAATGCAGCGGAGAAAACCACAATTAATCACTCTAGAGTGATTAACCCAAGAATAAGCCCAGAAACCACAGACTCCCAAAACCCCCAAATGTAAAATTAGGGTTTTCAAGAATCGAACCAAGAACTAACAATTTATTGTTAATTCTTCAAGAAACCAGCACCGGAACCTTCCAATTTATCAGAGATAAAAAACCCCCAAAATCTAGGGTTTCAAGAAAAAACCCTAAATCTTCAATTGAATGCATAAACCTTCGATTGAGCTCAAGAACCACACGATTCAACAACAAGAATGTTGAATCAACCAAACCCTAACCAAGATTCACCAAGGAGTACACCAATCAGAACCTAAAGCTTTGATACCATGTGAAAATGGTACCAAAACAATCAACACACGATTAATCACCCAACCAACCTCCTCTTGGTGAACTTTTATTATAACAATAGACACTGAAGACTTGTCCCCAAACGGATGCAAGCCAAGTACAAATACAATAGAAAACTAGATAGTCCTCCTACTGAGTGCTATCTTTACATAAACTCACACTACACTAAACTAAACCAAACTATACCAGCAGATCAAGATGATCTGCTACAAACCCAGAAACTCTCTAACAAACTAGAGAAAAACAAAATATAAAACTGATGATGCTAGAGAACCCTTCAGAGAGAAAACAATAACAATGTGTGAACAAATGAGAGAGATATCCAAACCCTAGCAGAATAAGATGATTATATAGCCACCAAAGTTACACTTGAGCCCCTGCACAATACAAACTTACAAAACTGGAACTAAAGTTAGACACAAGAGAATAAGACTAAAAATATTTTCATAATAGCCCTCTAAGTTTAATAAGTTTGCTAAGAAGGTATTTTTCCAATAGGTATAAAGTGATAAGGGCGACTGGTCTATTTTCGGAATTTTCCCTTTTCTTAATATGTTCATCTATAAACCCAGAATTACCGGTTACCTATTTTTTCAACTTCTTTCAAAAAAAATTCAGACCCATTTCATTTATTTACTCACACACTCCTCACGCACACAACAAATAGGCAAAACACACACACTATTATTTTGACCGCCGCTATGCATGGATGTTATTCTTACAACAAGCTCAAACTTATATTTTACTCCATTCGTCCCAAATTATAAGTCTAGTTTCAAGTTGCACATAGTTTTAGAAATTTTCACTAACTACACTTTTCACCGATCAAATAACAACTACACAAACTAAAGTATTTTTTAAATGGTTAAAATATGAAAGTGACCAAGTATTTTGAGACATCCCAAAATACAAATATAGACTTATAAATTGAAACGGAGAGAATGATAACTTAACTTATAAGTTTTTCATACAAACAATAAAGACTTTATCCATTAAGTATTCAGATAATAGTACAAATCATTTTAAAAAAAGGCAACTACAATCTACAAACAAGCCCCACGCACTCATCACATTATAAAAAAAATCTTAATTTATTTTATAGTAAATTACACCATTAGTCCATGTTCATGTTTAGTTGTCACTTTTGAAAAATTACTATAGACATCCCCAACATTTTGAGTTTTTCTCGTTGCTGGTTCAAACCTAACCCTCGTTAATTAATCTCGTTATCTCTCACACGTGAATTCGGTATTTTTGTCATTTTGATTTTTGTCCTTTTCCATCTCATCTCGTATCCTGATTTTGTTCTTAAATTCTGATTATTTTAATAAGTTCAAGAATGTCTATGGATTATTGCTTCCACTTTCGTTTTATATTCTACATTCATATTTTAACAAACCAACTAATTTCTCATGAATATTCTAACAAACTTAACTTCTTCTCATAATATATTGAGGTAGCTAAATGATCGTGAAGTATAAAGGTTTGTGAGATTTTGAATCAGCTAAAGGAAAAAAGAAGCCCATGATAGAGTGACTGGTATGGTGGTGGTGCTGTAAAGGCTATAGTTGTCGCTACTGTGGAGCAACCTTCCACGACGAAAAGCGGTGATGCCATCATATGATAATGGTGTGCTTGAAGCGACTCGTGGTGTGCACGCCGACATATGCAGAACTGGGTTGTGGTTTATGTAGTTCTCGATGATTGTCGGGATGGAGAAGAAGACAAAACCTTCGAACTGAATTTAGATGTTACTGTGTGATATTATGGTTTGCTTGAAGTGGTGGAATACTAGTAACCGCATGTTTTGATTTTAGATTTTTTTTGGTAACTGTTGGCGTATGTGTCCGGACGGCCTAACTCGTTCGGCCATCCGGACGGTATAAAATCATCCGGCATAAACCGGAAGGCACCAACTCATCCGGCCAGTGCAACTGTAAGTCATAGGACAAGTGACACTACCTTTTGGACAGATGGCAGCTGCAGACGTCACAGCCGCCGCCTCGGGATTTAAGGGATTATGTCAGCGACATGTTCTCTGAAAACCCGGCGCCGCCATTTCAGGTATCAAGGCTGGGTACTATAAATACCCAGCTCATTCACTACTCTGCGGGACTCTTTTTAGGACATACATTTACTATCTATTACTGTTGATAACCTTTCGGTATATTCGATACTTACTCTCACGCCGGAGGTGGGTCCTGGGATAACACCCGGGGAGAGCCTAACGCGTATTGTTGTGTGCAGATACCGAAGGATCCTTGTAGACCGAAGGAACCGATACACAAAGCCTCTCGGAAGAACCCACAACTAGTTCAACCGGAAGGCCTCCTTTATTTGTCCGAAGTGATTGCAAGAGATTACTTCAACAAATTGGCGCCATCCGTGGGACCCACTACTCGATCTACCCAAAGTTTGAAATGGTTGGTCCTACACACCAAAAGAGGAAAGTGATAGACGCTACGGAGGAGTGGATGAATATTCCGATCAGTTTCCCGGCCATACTTCCGGGGAACGTGTCGGACGAACCTTTAATAGTCGAAGCTGAGGTGGAAGGCTATACTATACGGAGGGTTTATGTATACCAGGGTGCTTCGGTTGAAGTGATGTACGAACACTGTTTCGAGCACTTGTGCCCCTCCATCAAACACTCCGTTGATAGGATTCGCGGGGGAATCCATAAAACCGTTAGGGAAAATCGAATTGGAAGTCTGTTTCGGGAGCCAAGGTTTGTTTCATAGGACTATGATGAAGTTCGCCGTGATAAGGTCTCCTTCTCCGTACAACATCATTCTGGGCCGCTCGGGTTTGAAGAAGCTGCGAGCCATCCCCTCAACCATACACTCGATGATGAAATTCCCCACCCCGAAGGGCATTGCGACCTTAGTTACCCGGTCGGTAATTGTCTCAGAATGCCGCAAGATAGAGGAGAAACAGATGATAGAAAAAGAAGCAAGGAGTGAATCCCGGAGTGCCGAAGTGATAGAAAAAGCCCCCCGGAAAACGGAAGAAATTATGGTACATCCGGCTTACCCGGACCAGCTGGTAACCATTGGAGGAAATTTTTCCCCGGAATGCAGAAGACAGCTGATCACGCTGCTCGAAAACAATCAGGATGTGTTCGCCTGGGAACCTGCGGATATGACGGGGGTACCCCGACGGATTACCGAGCACACGCTAAATGTGAACGTCCAAGACCGGCCGATAGCGCAGAAGAAAAGAACCTACTCGGACGAAAAGAACCAAGCCATAGCCAAAGAGGTGGAAGAATGGGTGAAGGCCAGAATAGTTCGGCCAGTACGATACCCCACATGGATTTCAAACCCGGTTTTAGTAAAGAAATCCGACGGTAGCTGGAGAATGTGCATCGATTTTAAGAACCTCAACTCGTCTTGTCAAAAGGATTACTACTCGCTACCCGATATTGATTGGAAGATAGAGTCGGTCATGGGATTCCGGTACAAGTGTTTCTTAGATGCTTATAAAGGATACCACCAAGTGCAAATGGCCAAAGAGGATGAGGAAAAAACAGTTTTCTACACCGAGCACGGGACATACTGTTACACCAAAATGCCGTTCGGTCTAAAGAACGCTGGAGCCACGTACCAACGTTTGGTGGATTCAGCCTTCCGGTCGCAGATGGGGAAAATTCTCGAAGCATACGTAGACGATATGGTAATAGAAAGCAGGACTGAGAAGGAGTTGTTGGCCGACATAGCGGAGACCTTCGATAACCTTCGGAGGATTAATATGAAGTTGAACCCTAAGAAATGCTCTTTTGGGGTAGAGGAAGGAACGTTTCTTGGATACATGGTGACATCCGAAGGAATTAGGGCAAATCCGAAGAAAACAAGGGCTATTGTGGACATGCAGTCCCCTAAATCGCTCAAAGAGATGCAGAGTTTAAGTGGTAAGCTGGCAGCTTTGAACCGTTTCCTATCCAAGTCAGCAGAAAGGGCGCTTCCGTTCTTTGAAACATTAAAAAATATTACCAAAGAAAATCAGGACGAATACCGATGGACGGATCAGGCTGAAGAAGCTTTTCAGGAGATGAGGAAGATGATTCTCGAGCTCCCCTACCTGGCAACGCCGAGGCCGAAAGAAGATCTGTTCGCGTACCTCTCGGCATCAAAAGGGGCAATGAGTGGAGTGCTTTTAGTAGAAAGGGAAGGGAAGCAAATCCCGATACATTATGTTAGCCGAACGTTGCATGAAGCCGAATAGAATTATGCTCCGGTTGAGAAGTTAGCTCTGGCCCTGCTACACATGTCCAGAAGACTTCGGAGATACTTCGAAGCTCATCCAATAAAAGTTATCACCGATCAGCCCATCAAGCAAATACTGAATAAGGCGGAGGCGTCCGGGAGAATGGCCAAATATAGCGTGGAATTGGGAGTTTACAACATCACTTATATGCCCCGGAACGCGGTCAAAGGACAAGTTCTCGCGGACTTCATAACGGAAACACACACGGGGGCATCCGGACATGACACGAAAGAGGAGGGCAAGGAAATATGTAACATCTCCAATCAGGAACAATGGGTGTTGTATACCGATGGAGCCTCCAGTAAATCAGGTGCCGGAGCAGGCTTGGTATTGATTAGTCCGGATCAAACGGAGTATACCTATGCCATCCGGCTGAACTTCAAAAGCACCAACAACGAAGCGGAGTACGAGGCCTTGCTCGTGAGGTTGAGAGTCGCTCGAAAGATGGAAATCCGGGTATTGGAAGTCAGAGTGGATTCCAATTTGGTAGCAAGCCAAATCAGTGGGGAATTCGTGGCATCTAAGGATAGCATGATAAAATACTTAGCCAAAGCCAAAGAGTATATCGCATACTTCGATCAGTTTAAAATCCGGAACATCCCAAGGACGCAGAACCAGAAAGCCGATATACTCAACAAATTAGCATCCCTGGCTTTCGACCACCTGACAAAGGAAACCATAGTGGAAATTTTAGAAAAGCCGTCAACGGAGGAAGAGGTGGTCAACGCCATTGTAGAGGAAGATGAGGAAAACTGGATGACCTCAATCATTCGGTGCAAGCAAGAAGGCGTTTGGCCGGAGGATCAAAACGAGGCTCGGGCTCTCCGAATGAAAATAAATCAGTTTACCATGGTAGACAATGTACTTTTCAAGAAATCCTATTTGGGTCCGATGTTGAGATGTGTCGGACCGCTCCAAGCCAATTATATCATCCGAGAAGTACATGAGGGAGCATGTGGGATGCACTCTGGGCCGCGATCCGTTGTGGCAAAGTTAATGCGGCAGGGATACTACTGGCCGACCATGCACCGGGACACCAGGGAAGTAATTCAGAAATGTGATTCCTGTCAGATACATGCACCCGTTCCGAGACTCCCAAAAACCATGCTAACTTCAATAATGGCCCCATGTCCCTTTTATCAGTGGGGCATGGATGTGCTGGGCCCCCTGCCGGAGGCCCCGGGAAAAATCAAATTTGTTATCGTGGCCATCGACTACTTCACCAAGTGGATAGAGGCCAAGCCATTGGCTCGCACGACCGGGAAAGAAGTAAAGAAGTTTGTCTGGGAAAACATAGTATGCAGGTTCGGTTTGCCAAGGGTGATTATCACAGACAATGGAAGCAATTTCATCCATGACCCTTTCAAAAGCTGGTGTGAGCGCCTGAATATAACCCAGATAAACACCGCCGTGGCCCATGCTCAGGCCAACGGGTTAGTAGAAAAAGCGAACAAGAGTCTGATGAAGGGGTTCAAGTCAAGGCTAGGTAGGGAAAGAGTCGGATGGGTGGATGAACTACCGAATGTCTTGTGGGCACACCGCACGTCTTTGAAAACGAGCAACGGAGAAACACCATTCAGCCTTACGTATGGTAGCGAAGCGGTCATACCGGCAGAAATAGGGATGCCAACCTTTCGGACCATGGTGACCAATGAAAAAGAAAACAACGAAGGAATCTGTTTGAACCTCAACCTTGTACAAGAACGAAGGGAGATGGCTGCGATACGAGAGGCGAAGTACAAGAAGAAGGTGGAACAGTATTACAACCGAAGGGTTCGTGCCGAATCATTTAAGGTAGGTGATTTTGTGTACCGAAGGAATGAAGCAAGCAGGGTTGAGAATCAGGGAAAGCTAGGACCCAATTGGGAGGGACCCTACCGGGTCGTGGAAGCATATCAGACCGGATCTTACAAGTTAGAGACAATGGAAGAAAAGGAAGTGCCACGAACTTGGCATGCTGTCAACCTTAGAAAATGTTTTTTGTAAATGGTTTAATGTTCCTAATATCCGAAAGGAGTTGTTTGACTATATTAAATGACAAAGTGCAGTTATCCCACAGGTGGAGAGAAGCGATTTATGTTACGTATCGGACTCTTGTACCATTTGTTTTCTGGACATAATTAGAAAATGCCCCCCCCCCGAGGTTCACGCCCTCCGGGGAGTGTGTGGTCAATGTCCAAGGATGGTTGATAGAACATAAGTAGAAAGTGATCCCTCCGAGAGGTTCGTGCCCTCCGGAGATCAGTGATCAATGTTCATTGTTTTCTGGACATAATTAGAAAATGCCCCCCCCCCCCGAGGTTCACGTCCTCCGGGGAGTGTGTGGTCAATGTCCAAGGATGGTTGATAGAACATAAGTAGAAAGTGATCCCTCCGAGAGGTTCGTGCCCTCCGGAGATCAGTGATCAATGTTCATTATTTTCTGGACATAATTAGAAAATGGCCCCCCCGAGGTTCACGCCCTCCGGGGAGTGTGTGGTCAATGTCCAAGGATGGTTGATAGAACATAAGTAGAAAGTGATCCCTCCGAGAGGTTCGTGTCCTCCGGAGATCAGTGATCAATTTTCATTGTTTTCTGGACATAATTAGAAAATGCCCCCCCCCCGAGGTTCACGCCCTCCGGGGAGTGTGTGGTCAATGTCCAAGGATGGTTGATAGAACATAAGTAGAAAGTGATCCCTCTGAGAGGTTCGTGCCCTCCGGAGATCAGTGATCAATGTTCATTGTTTTCTGGACATAATTAGAAAATGCCCCCCCCGAGGTTCACGCCCTCCGGGGAGTGTGTGGTCAATGTCCAGAAGATTGATACCCAAAAAGGGGTAGCCACTACCTTCCGGACATAAGTCGAAAATGATCCCTCCGAGAGGTTCGTGCCCTCCAGAGATCAGTGGTCAGTGTTCGGTTAGGAAATGATCATGCAACCAGGATGAAAGGTAAATCGCTGAAGGACACAGGTGAGGTAATACGAACATATGCAAAGACAATGAACAAAAAGAAAGGCGTTTTAAGAAATAACAAAATAAATGGCATTACATAACTGATAATTCCCTAGCATACAAAAACCGTTTTGATCACGCAACCCATCAATCATTACATTTGTTCTAATTATATTAATTGTTCGTAAACCAAACTAATGGCCTGAGGGCCTTGCACTAAAGTTGTTCAAAACAGGGCAAAACATTTCCGGATGGGTCATTCGGATACATATTCTTCAAACGGGGGGACCTTCGGTGGAGGAATCGCTCGGAGCAGGGTCGGGAAACAGGCTCATTATTTCCGAAAAAGGTCTATCCGCAGCGTCGCTCACCTTCCGGATGTACGGATATTCCGTAGAAAAGAGTCCATCATACAAAGGATCGAACTTTTTGTCAGCTTCCACATCCAGATCATCTGTCTCGGCCACAATTTTGGCCACATCCTCCGGCGTACGACCCACGGAGACAGCCTCTAAGAACCCGGACTGGGAGGACAAACTAAAAGGCCCAGCCAAACGTTGTTTGTACTCATAGCTATTCAGGAGCCGACGAACCAACTCCGGAATGAACTCCCTCACCAGCTTGTGACGTTCGATGTCCGTCTGGCCTAATTTAACGGCCAGGTCGGTCCTTTCCTTGTACAGTTTCGAATTTTCCCCTCCTCGATAAAAAGTTTGCCCTGGACATCTTTTAGCTCGGATTCCAAGGCCTTGCCTCGGTCTAAAGAAACCCTCCTTCCTTCATCTCTTGCCTTTTCCAACTGAGAAAGACGACCCTTCAGACCCGATTCCCTTACCGTACAGCTTGCATGCTCATTTTTCTACTTCTGAAGCTCCTCTGCCTCTTGAGCTGCAGTCTCGCACTCCTCATGGGTGCGGTATAATTGTTTATACTCTTCCAGAAGGGCCTCATACCGGCCAAGAATGTCCGAATGAGCGGCCGCTCCCCGACCCAATAATACCCAGCCTCTCTGAATGGCCTCCGAGTCGCCCAAGCTTCGCAAATAAAACTCCTCTCGGGGAGTGGGCAGGTTCATCATCAAATCTTTGCAAACAGCCCCTCTATTCAAACGATCCCCTCTTTGGACTGACCATTCCGGGACAAACACTGCTGCCGGATCACCCTCGGCTGCGATTTTAACCTTGCCACGACCAGAAGCAGCTACGGAAGAACCCCCTGAAAGGAGAAAAACTTGATCATTATCAAAAAAGTGAAGGGGAATGAGAGAAGCTCAGGGTAAGAGCAATTAAGACTACTTACCAGCATCAGCAGTTCCGGAGGCAGAGCTTGGTCTTTCCGGGTGAATCCCTATGTCTTCCGGATGAAGTGACCGGATGGGGGTAGGGTTCGGGATAATCTCGACCTCCGGTGAGCCGAGTTTTAAATCCACCACGGGAGTCTCTGTTGGTCTACGCCTCTTAGTCGGACGAGGCGCACCGCTACTCCCCTCGCCATGCTGAACACGCGCTCGCCCCTTTTTAACCCCTGCTCCCCTCTGGGCTTTCAGAGCGTCCCGAGTGACGGTCTGCTATTGTTTCCTACGCTTGGCTTCCAAGACCCGTGTGTCAGCCCTCTCAACCCTCGTCTCCTCGGCCGTCTTCTCCGGTATATCGGCATTTGAGGGAGCAGGAAAAGTCACGTATAATTCGTGAATTTCATCCTCACGGTACTCATCACCCTTGACCATCGAAACACCCTCGCGAACCTCGGGGTTGATCAAGTACTCAGACATCGGTACAACTGCAAGAGGGAAAAGAGCACGAAACAGTTAGGGACAAGCATACCTAACACAAATCAACTAGGGAAGTAAAGACAAGGTGTTCGAAGCTATACCTTTGCCATCGGCGTCCGCTAGCACGGCCCGGTGGCCGGGATGCTCCCAATGCGAGGTCAGCCCTACGGCATAAAGAAAGCCTTTGGGAATGGGAATAAGATCAATTATATTTGCGGCCAGCTTCTCGGCATCCGCAATACTGAAATCACCACTCGGATATGGATCCGAAACATCAGAATCGTGATGCCTCCAGGGCATGACGAAGGGGATCGCCCGTCTATCTATCAGGAAAAAATCATTTTTCCAACCCTTTAGTCCGGTAAGAATTTCCCGGAAACAAACCCTCTTCTCCTTGCCACTTCGTTTCTCAAAAGAAAACCAATGACCTTGCTTACTCAGTTTATAGAAGGCCCGGAATAAGGAAGTGGTGGGAACAACGTCCAGACTTCGGCTATACACCTCGAAAAGAGTGACACGGTGTAATCCTAGCGGCACTAGTTGGGAGATATGTACCTTGTAATATCTGATGATACCCAGCAAAAAGGTAGAGAAGGGCACGCTGAGACCACCTTCGAAAAAATACTCCACATACAAACCAATGGCATCATCCGGCAATTGATCCATCGTCATGTGTGGCGGAGGTAATCTTGGATGCAGGTCCTCCGGTATACCCACGTCCGTGGTCACCATATATAAATCCCCCTCGCTCATTAGGGAAGTGTACTTTTGAACATCGAACTTAAGAAGAACCCCCCCCCCCCCCGGCCTCCTGGGTGTCTTCCTCATGAATTGAAGAGGGAGAGTTCGACATGGTTAACCGAATGGCAAAATAAAATTGCTCGGATCAGGAAAAAGTGAACCTCTCGGAAAGATGCTACGGAAAGTTGGTCAGAGCAGGAAATTACGGTAGTAAAAAAAAAACCCGTAGAAATGACGCTATTTATAGGCGAAAAGAAAGATTATGAAACGACGCGCCTTGTCAGCGGGTGAGGTGGCACCTCCTCACTCGTGCGATACGCGCGTGGGTACGTGTCAACATCTCAAAACCCCAGTAAAAATGACGGCTATCCTTAAAAAGAGGTAATAATGGTTTTTGGCAGTTAATGCATGGAATCAGCTCATCGGATACCGAAGGACCTAGGCCCTTCGGAATTAGTAGAATCAGACTCCAAAATTTTCAAAGTATCACAACATCGGTAAAACCGATACTGTGATACTGGGGGGGACATGTTGGCGTATGTGTCCGGACGGCCTAACTCGTTCGGTGATGAGTGTGTAAATACTCATCATTTTATACCCATTTAAGACACAAAAATGACCAAAAACACCTAAATATATTGCAGATATCCTTGGTTTTGTGTTTTTACATGTTTCAGGTACAAAGGATTTAAAACGGAGCGAAAACAAGCATTTTTGGATCGACTCGACAACGATGGTGCATTTGATCAAGAAAAGTCAAAGTCAACCCCAAAAATACCTAAACAACACAAATAGTCCTTGGGTAAATAAAATTCACTTTTGACTGCCTTAGTCCCTGGATTTTCAGTTTTGGCATTTATGGTCCCTCAAAGTTTAAACACAATCCATACCAGCCCATCACCACACACAACCCAAAGCCCAAAATAAAATAACCATACCCGGTCTCATTTTAGCTAAACCACCAGTTGACCTGGTCAACCTTTCCCCTTCTTCCCCAATTCCCGCCATTACCCACTGGGTATAACCCCTTCATCCAACACCACCACTGTCACACTCCACCTCTCCTCCTCAAAAGCTCCCCTCTTCACCATCTCCTAGATACCATTCACCAGATGCCTTGCCAGGTCACCTATCCGAGGGAGTGTTTTGGGCGCCAAAGTAAGTTTAAGGGCCAAGATCATCTTTACTTTAATCCAAGGGTCAATATTACTTCAAAGAAGCACAAGTGACGATTTTGTGAAGATTTATCTCACAGAAGAAACACAAAGAGAAAGACCTCAGTTTTACTTTTTTAGTATAAATAGAGTAGGGATTTTATTTTTGTATTTAGGTTTTATTTTAGCTAAAATCTCTAAGGTACTTGTATCTTTTACTTTTCCAGCATTGTAATTCCACTTTAGTTAATGAAGTTCCATTTTTTCTGAAGTCAACGAAAGTCAACTGTAGCTTATTGAATTGCTTATTTCTGCTTATTTGCCTTTTTCTGCTTACTTGATGTTCACTATGCTAGTTGATGTTAGTTAAGGTAGTTAGTTTATGCTTGTTCTCAGTTTTGCTTCAAAAAAAACTTAGAAAAACCAAAAACAGCTTAATAGGTTAGCAGCTTATCTAGTGCTTTTTTAGTCCTTAAACATAGTTCATTAGGATATTAATTAGTCAGTTGTCATTAGTGCATCAGTATCTTAGTTTCTTTCTGGCCTATTCTAGTTTTATAAGTCATATTCAGTTTCTTAAGGGTTGTTTGGTTCTAGTCTTGCCATGGGTCAAAACGGATCAAAATGTGTATTCCCTGTTCATGTACCATAGGATGAGATTTGCTTGAGCTTATTGAGGATTATAGAAGTTGATTTGATCAGATTTTAAGCAGTTTTGATTGATTTGATGATGTTGGATAAATAGGTGTAAGATGGGAATTTGAACTGCCTTAATGAGCTTACAATAAGCTGAGGTTTATTAGATCAAAATTTTTGGCATTCTTATATCCTTTTCAGTAGTTTAAGTGAAGATCCAAAACTTGGTACCATTTCATTGAAGTTTCAAAGAGTTAATTTCAAATTAGTTAAACTGCTGCTACAAGAAAAGCATGTGCAGACCTGCACAACAGCTTCTTTTGTCCTTTGCAATTGCTTATCTACTTGCCCTTAATACATGATAATTGGTTTTCTCAGTAGCTTATAGTGATAGCTTTTAGTTTCTGAACTTAGATTTCCCTTAAGAGCTTATTCTCTAGCTTAATTTCAGGCCTGCAAATAGCCCCTTTGACTGTTAGAACTCTTAACTCAGTTTTCTGATTTCTGGCACTTGATCTAGGGCAGATTTCCATAGGCAATTGTTGTTATATTTTGGGCATTTTTGGTTTATAGATAGCTTGTTATATGAGCTTTTGGTTTCTGCTCTTGGATTTCCAAAATAAGCTCTTTCCTAGCTTATTGGACTGCTGCAAAACTGCTCCCATTCATTTCATTTCTGCCCTTATTTGAAACTGTGCAGAACTTAAACTGCTTATTTCTGTTGCTTATTTGTGATGTTTCAGTTGTTTTAAGTGTAATATAGTATGTTAATCAGTTCCTGAGCTTTTTGTAATTTTTAGTTGACTTTAGCTTATTTTTGGCTTATTTCATAGTGCTTATTTGTACTGTTCTGCTTATTAGGGTTTAATCAAGTCCTGAATTTATTTTTCCTAGATAGCTTATTTAATTTTAGAATTACTCAAATTTTTTCAGATTTTTCCCAAGTCTTTTAATATTTTTAAATCATTTAAATAGTTTAAAGTAGTTTTTAATTCATAATAATTAATTAAAAAGTCAAAAAAATAAATTTCTTTTTTCTAAAATTTTCTTTTGTAATTTAGAACGTAGGAAAATTAATTTGGTACCCGTAGGATTATTGTAGCTTAAAATTCACGTTTTAATTTGCGCGTTGACATTTATCTTAAATGAACGTCACGTTTTTATTTTGGATTGCGTTTTAGGATTTCCCGTTTTCCCTATCATGTTTCCCGTAGTAATTTGGGTAGATTTAGGATTTCCTTAGCCTATCTTTACTTCCCGTAGTTGTAGGATATTTAATCAAATCAATTCCAAAATATCTTCGTTCTCATATTCAAACACGATTCACAAACCCGATCTCACAAATTCCATTCATCCTTCATCGGGGATAACGAACCGGGTTACACATACTTCACTTGTGTTTCCTTGGAAATAAATATGACTTGATTTCAACCGATCAAATTTTGGCGCCGCTGCCGGGGAAGGCTGTAGCGAATTTTAAAATCTCGTTTGTCGGTTCGTGTTTTATAAACCAATATTTGTGAAGGTTTATAGTATTTTTGTGAATATTTTCTAAAAAAAAAAAAAAAAAAAAAACAAACAAACACTTTTCCTAAAGTGTTTACAAAACCAAAAAAAATAAATAATATATCCTCACTTTGTTGAAAGTGTTGTAAACCATAAAAAGTTCCAACAAAACGAATCGTGAGTTAATTGTTTTTCGGATTATCTTGAAATTACAACCTATACAAGTGGTTTAAGGATGGTTTTGACATTAAATTGCAAACCGAAAGAGGCGGGTTTTTAATTAGCTTTCGAGCGGACCTTTGCTTCTCCGCCACTCTGCGAGTAGTTTTGAGAGAAACGAATTTCGATTGACAAATCGATCCCAAAAAAATATATATATTGTAATCTTTCTCTAAAATAAAAAATCCAAAAATATTTTCATTTTCAAATTTTGTTTTTCTTTCAAAATTTTTCCTTGTGGTGTATGAACACACGTTCTTCTACACCCAACATTCTTTCACCAGTTTCCAATCCCGAAAGAATTATTCGTCGAGGTCGACGTCTTGATTTTCAAGACGAAGAAGAGATGGATAACAACACAAACGATGATGAGGCAGCTCCCGATCTCCGAACGATGGAGGAGTTGTGCCAACCAACCATGCAAGGACGGGGCGGACCTATTGCTCCCGTCAACATCCAAGCCGCAGATTTTGGACTTAAACATCATATGATCCAACAAGTCCAAACTTCTTGCCAATTTCACGGTTTACCGGGTGAAGATGCAAACAAGCATCTTGACAAATTCATTACCGTCACCCAAAGTATGAAACAAAATGGGGTCACCGATGACGCCCTTCGTCTATATCTTTTCCCATATTCTTTGACGCATCATGCCACCGCATGGTTTGATCGTCTTCCCAAGAATTCAATTCATAATTTCAATGAAATGACTTCAAAATTCTTGGCAAAATATTTCCCACCGTCGATGGTGACGAAATTGAGAAATGATATAAGTAACTTTCGCCAGCTTCCCGACGAATCTTTATTCGAAGCATGGGAACGTTACAAGCTTTCAATTGATCGGTGTCCTAATCACAATATGTTGCTTGTTACCATAATAGACACATTCTATAATGGTTTAACATTAAGACATCGTGACACGATCAATGCTGCGGCCGGTGGTACCTTTATGAAAAGGCGACCCGAAGAGTGCCAAGATTTAATCGAAAATATGACTGCCCACCACAATTATTGGGATTCCTCTGCCGAGAGGACCGAGTCAACTAAATCTATCACTACGGACTCTTCACCCGAAATAGCCGCACTCACTAAAAAGATGGATGATTTGTCCACTGCTGTCTTGAGAATACATCAAAATCAGATTTCAAATTACAATAATCATCAAGTTAATGTGGTCAGTCAAAACTGTGAAACATGTGGTGGTCCACATCCATATTTCGAGTGTCCAGCCACCGTTGGCAACACTCAAGAGAGCATTTATGCTGCTTCGGGATCCTATAATCAGGGAGGTAACACTTACCAACCCCAAGGAGACCGTAATCTTCTCAGCTATCGCTCCAACAATTTTCTTAGACCACCCGATTTCAACTCTCAAAACCAAAATGGGCAAAACCGAAATGCCCAATTCAATCAAAACCAAAGCCGAATGAACCAAGGTTTCCAAAACCAAGGTTTCCAAAACCAAGGTTTTCAAAACCAAGGTCAAAACCAAGGTGTCCAAAACCAAGGTAATCATAACCGAGGTTACAACCAAGGTAATTTCAATCAAAATCTTGGGAACGTTCAAAACCGAGGACAAAATTTCAATCAAAACCAAGGTTTTAACCAAAATCAGACTTCCTCGGATGAATTGTTAAAGCAATTCATAAAAGCTCAAGATGAGATGAATCGGTCTCAAAATGAGACAAATCGGTTATTGGCTAACCAACTAAATGAGATCAAGAAGTCTTTAAATGATCGACCCTCGGGCTCAGGAACTCTTCCTAGCACCACGATCGCTAACCCGAGGGGCGATGTGAAGGCGATCACAACTAGAAGTGGTAAAGCATATGATGGACCCTCGACTCCTATGCCCCCTCCACCTAGGGAAGTGAATCGAGACACCGAGGTGACAACAGACAAGGTGCATTTCTCAAGCCCACGAAGTACCGTACACGTCCAACCTCCAGATGTCCAAACTCAAGTTCTGGAACCCGATGTTCCGAAGACAAATCCAAAGCCTTCGATTCCATATCCTTCGAGGCTTAATGATCAGAAGCTTAAAGAAAAAACCAATCAGCAAATGGAAAAATTCTTCCAAATTTTCAATGAGTTGCATTTTGACATAAGCTTTGCGGATGCTCTCGTTCTTATGCCAAAATTTACATCCACACTCAAAGGTTTACTAAACAACAAGGATAAGTTAGTCGAGATGGCAAAAACTCCACTAAATGAGCAATGCTCGGCGGTCATCCTCAAGAAGCTTCCCGAAAAGCTCGGAGACCCCGGCAAGTTTTTAATCCCATGTGATTTCTCGGGGATGGTTAAATGCTCAGCCTTGGCCGATCTTGGCGCAAGCATTAACCTTATGCCACTCTCAATTTGGAAGAAACTATCTCTTCCAAAGCTTACATCCACGTGCATGACACTCGAGCTAGCGGATCGTACCACTACTTATCCGCTTAGAATAGCCGAGGATGTTGTCGTGAAAGTGGGAAAGTTCCAATTTCCCACAGATTTTGTTGTGGTAGACTTTGATGCGGATCCTCGAGTTCCACTCATTTTGGGTAGAGCTTTTCTAAGAACGAGTCGTGCTCTCATTGATGTGTACGCCGAAGAATTAACCATTCGTGTTGAAAACGAAAAGATCACGCTCAACATTAATCAGGGGTCTAAATGCAACGTTGCTACTATTGATCAAAAATCTGAAAGAATCGACTCAAAACTTTCAGGATTCACGGTCAAAAGTGTAGCACAAAAACGTGCTGAGCTCAAAACAATGAACATTAACCCTGGTTCAAGTAAATGGTTCAAGAGTTGTAACGCGGAAGTTAAGAGTGTTTGTGATTATGATGAACACGAATCGGAGGGTACAACGGAAGTGGTAAAAACTGCTAGCTCTAAGAGCACACCACTTGCCCCACCTCCGGAATCGGTTTGTCGTATTGATATTGCCAAAAATCCCACTCTTACTTCCGCACCACTCATTTCCGACTCTTCCTATACTTCTTCCCCGTTTGAGGGAAGTGATATTTCTAAGGAAGAGTTCGAGGTTTCCTTGTTTGATGCTCCAATTTCATCGGAAATTGTTGAGCCCAATGGTGATCCGGGGGGAGATGGTCCGATTTTAGAAAAAATGATTTTTAATGAACCGTTATTTGATCTCCCCCCAAAGGATGTTGTTGTTGAGGAAAAGCCGTCTTATCCTTCTGAGCTCGAGCTCGAGGATGCTTTTCCCGAATATGAGAGTTTTGTGTTTAATGACAAAGAGGAGAGTAGTGGCAATCCCACTTCTCATCCTGATTATTCATTCTCGGCTTATGAAGCCTTTTACTTCGATACCAATCATTCGGAAGAAACGGGTGGTGGCAGTACCACTTCCCATGCTTATATCTTTCTTCCCGAGTATGATTCATTTCATTTTGATGAGAATGATCGGTATCATGAGGAGTTCTCGGTTGAATTCCTCATATGACATCTCCTCCTGAATATGATCATTTCTACTTTGATCTGGAGGATGATTCTAGTGTGGGGGGAGGTGTGTTCAAAGATTTACTTCTTGAAGATGTTATCCCAACCCTCCCTCCTGTTGAAGCCAATGGTGCTTCTGATGATGAAGAGTTTTACATGATAATAATAAAAATCTTGCTTCTCTTCATCACATATGGTGTGATTGCTCTTTCCCTTTTCTCCTACGGAAATGAGGACACCATATTTGACCCCGGTATCGCCCCTAATAGTTTCTTCTATTGAAATACCGCGGGTTTTATCTCATCGGTGTGGAACTTTCTCATTTTCAAGTGTTTATCCAAACTACTTGAATGAAAGTCCGATTGAGATTCGTTTTTCCACTTGCTTCCCCATGAACCAATGAATACGGGGTCGAGTCAAGCTAGCGACTCGGGAATCAAAAACAGTAGCACACTATATGGGTTTTCACCCGTATTTCTGATTTCTTTCTACTTTCTACCACCCTAGTGTGGGGGAGTTGCCCCCCGCTGTTGTATATAAGTTTGATCTAAAAAAAAAAAAAAAAAAAAAAAAAAAAAAAAAAAAAAAAAAAAATCACAAAAATAGATGGCCCGTAGTATTTCCCTTTTACGTTCTCAGTTTCGGCATAACAGCCGGTACTTTGAATATTGAGGGCAATATTCATTTCTAGTGTGGGGGGGAATTCTCACGAATTTTATCATGTATTATACCATCTAATTCCCCCATTTTTTTGGGCAAAAAAATTTTTTTTTTTTGGAGTAAGTGTTTTGCACTTACTCAGCTTATGGTTATCAGTCCACCATGTCTAACCCACAAAAGGATTGGCTAATCCAGGAGCAAACGGCTCTTGGTAAAGATTTCTCAAATCCGTTGACGGCTTGCAATTTGCCCAAAATTGTATGGTATTCAGCTCACCATATCTTTAATTAGTGAAGAGTTGGCTAGCCCGCAAGTTTATGGCTTGTGGTAAAGGCAGTTGGAAAACCATAATTGGTAATCAACTCACCAAAGATAATAGTTATAATTTATCTAAGAGTTGGCTAGTCCAGAAGCAAACGGCTTCTGGTAAAGACAAATCAAAACCGTTGGAAGCTGGTGATTTGCTAAAAATCATATGGTTATCAGTGTACCATAGTTCTTACTTGAACTGAAACATTTGGCTACTCCAGAAGTAATGGCTTTTGGTAAAGAGACTCAAATCCATTAAAATTTCAAAAAGATTGCTAGGGACTAGCAATAGTTTAGTGTGGGGGATTTGATGAGTGTGTAAATACTCATCATTTTATACCCATTTAAGACACAAAAATGACCAAAAACACCTAAATATATTGCAGATATCCTTGGTTTTGTGTTTTTACATGTTTCAGGTACAAAGGATTTAAAACGGAGCGAAAACAAGCATTTTTGGATCGACTCGACAACGATGGTGCATTTGATCAAGAAAAGTCAAAGTCAACCCCAAAAATACCTAAACAACACAAATAGTCCTTGGGTAAATAAAATTCACTTTTGACTGCCTTAGTCCCTGGATTTTCAGTTTTGGCATTTATGGTCCCTCAAAGTTTAAACACAATCCATACCAGCCCATCACCACACACAACCCAAAGCCCAAAATAAAATAACCATACCCGGTCTCATTTTAGCTAAACCACCAGTTGACCTGGTCAACCTTTCCCCTTCTTCCCCAATTCCCTCCATTACCCACTGGGTATAACCCCTTCACCCAACACCACCACTGTCACACTCCACCTCTCCTCCTCAAAAGCTCCCCTCTTCACCATCTCCTAGATACCATTCACGAGATGCCTTGCCAGGTCACCTATCCGAGGGAGTGTTTTGGGCGCCAAAGTAAGTTTAAGGGCCAAGATCATCTTTACTTTAATCCAAGGGTCAATATTACTTCAAAGAAGCACAAGTGACGATTTTGTGAAGATTTATCTCACAGAAGAAACACAAAGAGAAAGACCTCAGTTTTACTTTTTTAGTATAAATAGAGTAGGGATTTTATTTTTGTATTTAGGTTTTATTTTAGCTAAAATCTCTAAGGTACTTGTATCTTTTACTTTTCCAGCATTGTAATTCCACTTTAGTTAATGAAGTTCCATTTTTTCTGAAGTCAACGAAAGTCAACTGTAGCTTATTGAATTGCTTATTTCTGCTTATTTGCCTTTTACTGCTTACTTGATGTTCACTATGCTAGTTGATGTTAGTTAAGGTAGTTAGTTTATGCTTGTTCTCAGTTTTGCTTCAAAAAAAACTTAGAAAAACCAAAAACAGCTTAATAGGTTAGCAGCTTATCTAGTGCTTTTTTAGTCCTTAAACATAGTTCATTAGGATATTAATTAGTCAGTTGTCATTAGTGCATCAGTATCTTAGTTTCTTTCTGGCCTATTCTAGTTTTATAAGTCATATTCAGTTTCTTAAGGGTTGTTTGGTTCTAGTCTTGCCATGGGTCAAAACGGATCAAAATGTGTATTCCCTGTTCATGTACCATAGGATGAGATTTTCTTGAGCTTATTGAGGATTATAGAAGTTGATTTGATCAGATTTTAAGCAGTTTTGATTGATTTGATGATGTTGGATAAATAGGTGTAAGATGGGAATTTGAACTGCCTTAATGAGCTTACAATAAGCTGAGGTTTATTAGATCAAAATTTTTGGCATTCTTATATCCTTTTCAGTAGTTTAAGTGAAGATCCAAAACTTGGTACCATTTCATTGAAGTTTCAAAGAGTTAATTTCAAATTAATTAAACTGCTGCTACAAGAAAAGCATGTGCAGACCTGCACAACAGCTTCTTTTGTCCTTTGCAATTGCTTATCTACTTGCCCTTAATACATGATAATTGGTTTTCTCATTAGCTTATAGTGATAGCTTTTAGTTTCTGAACTTAGATTTCCCTTAAGAGCTTATTCTCTAGCTTAATTTCAGGCCTGCAAATAGCCCCTTTGACTGTTAGAACTCTTAACTCAGTTTTCTGATTTCTGGCACTTGATCTAGGGCAGATTTCCATAGGCAATTGTTGTTATATTTTGGGCATTTTTGGTTTATAGATAGCTTGTTATATGAGCTTTTGGTTTCTGCTCTTGGATTTCCAAAATAAGCTCTTTCCTAGCTTATTGGACTGCTGCAAAACTGCTCCCATTCATTTCATTTCTGCCCTTATTTGAAACTGTGCAGAACTTAAACTGCTTATTTCTGTTGCTTATTTGTGATGTTTCAGTTGTTTTAAGTGTAATATAGTATGTTAATCAGTTCCTGAGCTTTTTGTAATTTTTAGTTGACTTTAGCTTATTTTTGGCTTATTTCATAGTGCTTATTTGTACTGTTCTGCTTATTAGGGTTTAATCAAGTCCTGAATTTATTTTTCCTAGATAGCTTATTTAATTTTAGAATTACTCAAATTTTTTCAGATTTTTCCCAAGTCTTTTAATATTTTTAAATCATTTAAATAGTTTAAAGTAGTTTTTAATTCATAATAATTAATTAAAAAGTCAAAAAAATAAATTTCTTTTTTCTAAAATTTTCTTTTGTAATTTAGAACGTAGGAAAATTAATTTGGTACCCGTAGGATTATTGTAGCTTAAAATTCACGTTTTAATTTGCGCGTTGACATTTATCTTAAATGAACGTCACGTTTTTATTTTGGATTGCGTTTTAGGATTTCCCGTTTTCCCTATCATGTTTCCCGTAGTAATTTGGGTAGATTTAGGATTTCCTTAGCCTATCTTTACTTCCCGTAGTTGTAGGATATTTAATCAAATCAATTCCAAAATATCTTCGTTCTCATATTCAAACACGATTCACAAACCCGATCTCACAAATTCCATTCATCCTTCATCGGGGATAACGAACCGGGTTACACATACTTCACTTGTGTTTCCTTGGAAATAAATATGACTTGATTTCAACCGATCATTCGGCCATCCGGACGGTATAAAATCATCCGGCATAAACCGGAAGGCACCAACTCGTCCGGCCAGCGCAACTGTAAGTCATAGGACAAGTGACACTACCTTTTGGACAGATGGCAGCTGCAGACGTCACCGCCGCCGCCCCGGGATTTAAGGGATTATGTCAGCGACATGTTCCCTGAAAACCCGGCGCCGCCATTTCAGGTATCAAGGCTGGGTACTATAAATACCCAGCCCATTCACTACTCTGCGGGACTCTTTTTAGGACACACATTTACTATCTATTACTGTTGATAACCTTTCGGTATATCCGATACTTACTCTCACGCCGGAGGTGGGTCCTGGGATAACACCCGGGGCGAGCCTAACGCGTATTGTTGTGTGCAGATACCGAAGGATCCTTGTAGACCGAAGGAACCGATACACAAAGCCTCTCGGAAGAACCCACAACTAGTTCAACCGGAAGGCCTCCTTTATTTGTCCGAAGTGATTGCAAGAGATTACTTCAACAGTAACCATGGTTTCTGACCTTTTGGCCGACTAATCCATGGAGTTTGAACCCATTGCCACAAAGACTTAAACCGGGTAAATCCCTCATTTTTCAAGAGGTTGGCGTGGCTACTACAAAGTTGTTTGCACCTAGCATTAATTGAACGTGAGACTGTACACATCTTAAAGTGATTGTTTTGCTTTTAGTTTAGCTTCTCATATGCAGTTAATTTCGTTTTTCTCGCATCATAGAATAACTTATTGATTTAACCAATACAATTGAAGTATGAACTAAAAGCAAATTCCTTTGAATTCTTACGTAGTGTAGGTCTCAATGCATTCTCTCTTACACTAAAACACATAAAGAGAAAAACACATGCATTAATCCCTAACACTTCACATGTTCCCGCAAATAAAACAAGCCCCACATCTCCCCTTCTCACATGAATTTAATATTTGTAAATCATTAAAGAAACAACTTGTAATATTTTTTTCTTGTTTCTATGGTGTGAACTTTATCTTATACTTTAAAAATTGGACTATAATGATGTTTAATTATCGAAGAAGATGAATATGGTGGTGGAGATGTTGAAGAAGAGGATGTTTGGATTTAAGATTAAAATTTGTTGTGTGGTTATTGAAGAGTCTTTGGAAGTACGAATGGTGAAAGATCAACTTACCCTCGTACCTAACAAGCTAGATAACGGCCGTTACGTTTTTGGATCAACAACGAGCAAAAATCATAACGTTGAAGAGGTCTCCAGTTATTTTTTCATAGGTGGGGGATTAAGAGGAACAAATGTTTTAATTTACTCACTATTTTATTTCATTCGACTTTCGTAGCGGGGAAGTAACGTGGGGAAGTGAAGAATGGAATCTTCTAAAAAGAAAGCAAAAACAAAAGCAAAACAAATAAACAGTGAAAGCATTTACTTAGCATTGACGATCAAACTTCACTTTATAAAACAGTAACTTGCATCAATAAACATCCATGCATCAAAGAAGTCGAGATAACCGCACCTCCACATTGTCCTCATAGGCACACACTAGAAATAAACCCACTTAGTAGTAGTAAAATGTGCTTTTGTGTATTCAAGTCTGATCAGGAGTTATTTGGATTTTGACCCTAGGTAACTTATTTACTATCTATTTCTGTATGTTGTTTTTGTTGTTGTTGTTGTGATGTATATCTTAAAGTATGTGTTTTTATGTTTAGTGTTTGTTATTAAAGTGTATATCAAATGTTTGTTTGGGTTTACATACAGAATTGGGAGAGTAGCTTTTTGAAGGAAGTGACTGGTTTTTATGTATTCTTTTGGAAACTAAGCTGTTTTGATAATGTTGATTGTTAGTCTTTTTTTTTTTTTTCTTTTTTTATTTTTTTTCAGTTGTGGTTTCAAATTTCAATGCTAATTTGGCGATTTTATAGGTAGATTAAGGCTGTGTTTAATGCGTAGCAGTTTAGAGCATTTTGGAGCGTTTTGCATTTTTTTTTTCCTAAACGATACTTTTTAAATGCTACATGAAGAAGCATCTAGGGGGGTTTTTTTTTGGTTATGTTACACTCTATAACAGATACATCTACCTTACCGATCGTATTTATAAGCAGTTTTGCCAACATACCCCAAGTGATTAACGGTATTTAGTGTTTGGATGAAGTTATGAAACTGCTTATGTAGTTGTTAATAGTAAATAAACAGTTTAGAATATGTTAGCATGTTTTAATTGTATAAAGCAGCTTAAAATAAGAATCCCAAACACTCTCAAGGTACTAGTCAAGTTATATTGATTTGAATGTGCATTTCCGTGATCACTGAGTTGATATTGCTTATTACTGAGTAAGCGACTATGGTTAAGAGATTAAATCTGCCGTAAAAAAACATATCAATGGGGTAAATTTGGCAAAAAGGACTTTTGTTTGCCACCGAACAAAGTAAAAAGGACATGTTTGTCACTGATCTTTTGGATAGTCCTTATTTACTACTGAACTATTTGCTTAGTGTCATATAACGAGGCTTCAAAAGATATGTGGTAATTTAGGATGGTTATTTGCTCTTTTTAACTTACATAATCATAGTTTATGTTTTTCCTTTGATTGATAAGTATTCATATTTTTTTCATGAAAAATGTGATTTAAATGTAATTTTAGTTTTATTTGTAATTGTAGTCACTATTATACGTTTTATAATGTTAAATTGCAGCTGAAAACAACGCTATTCGATGGTGTTAGTACAAATCTTGGGCGCACCTCCAGACCTAGGTTAAACTAGCTCCTGGCGGGTATGGGTCTTGTACTAAGTACTTTGTGAGCTGCTAAGAAAAGCAACACCGTTAGTCTTACCGCGGAAGGGGGCTTCCGCGGTTGGCCTCCGGTGTGAGAGTAAGTATACTGTTTGAGAGAGATAGTGTAAGTGCGGACTAGGTGAAAGTAAATTCTGTTGGGTTTAGTAATAAATGAGGTGGGGGTATTTATACCGCCCATATACTTACTGTAGCTACCTCGGAAATGAGCGGGCTGACACACGCCTTACCGAGTAGGTAGACATCAGATCAGAGTCAACTTGCGCCTTACCTTAGTAGGTAAGTGTCAGATCAAGTGGGAGACATAATCCTACAAGATCTGGTTTTCGATGGACTGACCGTGGCTGATGGTGTGTTCTGTCCCGGTCTAGAGAGACCGGGGTATGTTCTTGTCATAGCTTGGCAAGGCTGGAGTCTATGGTGTGTATTGACTCTGCCGCGGTTCAGGTTATAAGTATGCCCGGCCCAGTATGCTGGGTCCGGGGATACTATACACGATCAAGTCCCCTCAGTCTAGTATACTTGTTTTAAAGAGCAAGTGTTCTAGACTTATTTTGGCGTTCTGCGGCTTTAAGAGGCCGCGTCTTGTTTGAAGAATTTTTAGCCTCCGCGGTTGTTATTGCTATGTGTCCCATGTTGCTGACTAGACATTCCAATTTCCGCACGTGGTGGTTGGTGACAGCCTGTCATTGGGAGTCACGAAACGTTTTTCACCCACTTATTTACTGACTGATGTGACGTTTCTGCGGCTGACCGTTCATTTTCTGCGACCATCGTGACGGTTCATCTGGATAGATCTGCGACCGTCTAATAAGTGTCCGGGGACGTGGCAGATTTGTGGCCTTTGGATTTGTCAGAAGGAGCGTGTGTGTGTGTGGCTATAAATACCAAGATTTATACACACAGTAACAAATTTTCCTTCTTTCTAAAAAACAAGAAACCCTTTACGCCTTTATTCTTCGTGCTTCTTTAATTCCTGGACCTAGATTCACAGGTTAGGTTTCTTTTCAATTCATCCTTTGATTTTTTAGAATAGCTCCCGATCATATAAATAGTGACTTCTAAGCTATCTCAGGCGGATGTAGATAGTTTTTGTGAAAAGTAAAAAATTTCGGGCCATTTATTGCCTCAAGCGCCCGGACCTCTAGATACCATTAGGGATGCCCCGGAAGGGAAAATAGGCGTATATACTAGGTTTTTTGAGTTAGGTAATTTTAGGATTCCCCTTTCACTGTTCTTGCTTCGTGTTCTGGAGTATTTCCAGATCCATCTTTCTCAGCTGTCAGTTTTAGCGGCATGTAGGATAAGTCATTTTGAAATTCTTTGCCGCATCCATGGTGGTGTCCCTACTGTTAGCTTGTTTAGGAAATTTTACTATGCTGGCATTAATAATGGTTGGATGACACTAGAGAAGAGGAAGGGTCCCAAATCTTTAGTTGTCCCCGTCTGTTACACTGCCGCCTTAGATTCGGTCAAGAACTGGAAGGACCGGTTCTTTTTTATGAAGAAAACCATCTTTCCCTTGGACATTCCATGGTATGAGAGGGCGTCCTTAGACCGCGACCCTCCTCCCTCTGATACGGGTTTGGATTTAGAGCTGCTGCGGCGCCTTGATACCAACAGGGATCCTATTTTTTTTTTTGAACGGCAATTTTATAAAGCAACTAGCAAGGAGCTAGATTAAACAACTACAATATAAGGGTTTTTAAGCCAATCGTTCCAAGTGAACGACGCTTTACATCTATATTTGCACCAAAAATAAGAAATAGAGACTAAGTTATCAAATATCATCGCCTTCTCGGGAGTCTTCGAATAAAAAAGAACCATATTACGGAAACGCCAAATCAACCACCATAGACCATAAAATACTCCCTCGAACATGACCTTAGCCTTGGAAAGAATCCGAAGAGACACAAACCAACGACACCATTCCTCATACGAATTCACGTCCGAATATTCAACATTCCACCAATTAGATATCTTTTGAGCCAATTGTCTAACCACCCTACATTGGAAAAAAAGATGGCTAGCCGTCTCCGATTATTAAGAAATATCCGGAGATTTTTTTTAATGTAATAGGGCTGAGCCAGACTTGGGACGACGATAGTTGCCGTCCGACCTTTTTATGGCCGGATGATTCGGGTGGGTTGTTAGACTTGTGTTATCGCTGCTTTTTATTCGTTTTCTTCCGCGTCTAACTTTATATTTTGGTTATTGCAGAGATGGATTTGTTTTCTTATATCAATCAGCCGGATGTTTTCAAAGTGAAGACCGGGGAGCGCACCTTGGATAAGGACGAGCGCTCTTTGAATGCGGAGACGGCTTCGCGCGTTGTCCAGCCGTCCGAGGGTATTTTAAAGGTTGTGGAGCACACTGTTGCGGAAGAAATAGAAGCGGCTAAAGGTGGGAAGAAAGCCGGAAAAAAGAGGGTTGTGATTAGTGAGCCGGAGAAGGCTGAGAAGGCTAGGAAGAAGAAGAAGTTGGCCCACAAGGAGACCGCGGTTGGGTCAGGTATGACTTGCTTACTTCCTACCTTTTTTTTTTTTTTTTTTTTTTTTTTTTTTTTTTTTGCGTATGTTTTTTGTACCTAACATACGTTTTGTTATTTTTTTTAGGTGAGATTCCCATGGAAGACCCTCCTATATTTGAACTTCATGATGAGTCGGGGTCTGACTTGGTGCGTTCCGGGCCTAATACGGACGCCGGTATTATGAGGAATACAACAGTCCTCACCTCCTCCTCCAACACCCCTTCCCGTGAATATTCTGAGGGGAAGGTTTCTGAGACGGCTCAGACGGGCCATACTGAGTCCGTGAATGTTGAATCTCCGGGTCCGTCTCTTGGGATGCCGGGGGCAGGTCATCAGGAGGGTACGTCCGCACATGCTGAGACTCATGAGGGGAGTATATTCGAACATGCTCAGGGTTTGCATGTATCGTCTGGGCATGCTGAGGATGAGGAGGAAAAGGTTAGTGACTCCGAAGATTTTTATCATTCTGTCTCAGTTGATACCGCGGATGCCTCCTCTACTTATGTTCCTAAGTGGTCATCCACCAATGGCTTTAGGATGGACGATCCTTGGGTCTGCCGCAGCATAGTTGACAATGTGGCGCCCCCGGTGTATGCTTCCATGATGAGGGATATGTCTTCCGAGGATCTGCTGAATGAGTTCAACCTACTTTCTTCTCGTCAGATCTGTATGAACTCTGAGGTTCGTCTAAGGTTGGAGCATGAATTGTACCGGAACAGTATGTTGGGTAGGAAGCTGGAAAGGAAAGAGAAGCAGGCTGTCTGAGGTGGAGTGTGAAACTGCGGAATCCTCTGAGCTCCGTGGACGGGTATCCTCTCTGGAGGCTGTCGTGAAGACTAAGGATGAGGAGCTGGGTAAACTCTGGGCTGAACTTGAGAATTTGTCTCCGTCAGTGGCCATGGTTGGGTCTTTGGGTAAAAAGAATGCGGAGCTGGTCTCGGAACTTATAGAGCTCCGCGGCAAGAATGAGGTCCTTGGGCAAAAGGTGTCTGGTTTGGAGATTATCTGCGATACCCTGGAGAAGCAGGTTCAAGAGCAAATGGATAAACACATCGAAGAGAGTGTGGGTATTGCCCGTGCCATCTTTGAGGAGCGCATATCAGGGATGGAAGAGAAACTGGCCCAATTTAACGAAGAATTTGACACGGAACTCTTTCCCCAGTTGCTAAGGGCTGTTGAGGGCCGCCGTTGGGTCATTGGTCACGGATTCAGGTATGCCTTCCTTAAGTTTAAAGAATCCGAAGATCTGAAGACTAGGCTGGGGGCCTGCATTACTGCGGCCATTTCAGACGGGGTTCGTCAGGGTTTAGAGGCCGGGGTTGTTCATGGGGCCAGGGGTGTTAAGCTGGAAGAAATAGCTGCTTACGATCCGGCGGCAAAGGAGTGCTTTCAGAGGTCAGTTGAGAGACTGGCTAATGTGCCGTTTCCTTTGTTGGAAGCTTTGGAGGCATGCAAGGATGCCCCGCTGGAATATTTGATGGCCAAGCTAGTGTTGGAGGAGGACCGTCATCCTGAGTCCGGGGAATTTACTTTCAAATCCCCAGTCGCGGAAGAAACTGTTCTACCGGAGTCTGTTCTCCGGTTTGTGACTCGCCGCCCCAAGGCTGTCGAAGCTTATAAGGAATACAAGAACAGGAAGTATGGGGTGGAGTTTGACTACAGTGACCAGGGTCTTGCCGTTGTGCTTCCTGCTCCTATTGTCTCCGGACCTTCCTCCAGCACTAATCCCGCGGCTGTTGAGCCTGTGAATGTTGTTACTCCAGCGGCTGCTTTGACCGAAGATGGTGGCGCCAAACAGATGGTTAAGACAGTTGACGTGTATGGATTTCCCGGATTAGAACCCGCAGACAAAATCAAGACATTTCTAGAAGGGTATACGGGTATTGGTAGTATCGAGGCCCTAGAGGTCAAACAAAAAAATGAAGGGAGACGAGCGTATGCAACAGTCCAGTTCACAACCAGAGAAGAAGTAGATTACATTATAGACTTGGCTAGTAGGCGTTTATGGTATGGTAGATCTTATTTGAAAATTCGGGAAAAGGATATGGACCTTGTAAAGAATCCTAGACACTATGCACTCGAAATGGATGGTGTAACTCTTCACTTTGGTTGTCAGGTGTCAAAGCAGGTTTTGTCGGTGTTACATACAATGAAAAACGCATCAGTGAAATTTGGTTTTGGAGCAAGGAAGTTGTACTTTGGTGTTACAGAATATGGCGCTAGTTACAAGCTGCAACTCTTGTATGAGAATATATGGCAAGTTCAGTTTCATCGTCCACGTGGCCTTACTTCAAGTTTTCTTGTTATTCAGGTCAGTTGTTACTGTCAGGGCTGTTCAAACTCAGCTATTTGATATTTCGGATTCGGATACTCTATTTTGAAATCCGATATTCGTATCCGAAAATTCGAATTTCATAATTCTGTACTCTTATATAATTTTTTTTTAATGAAAACTCGAATTATTTGTTACAAACTAAAAGAAAAACAATATGAAAGAAATGTAGTTTTCTGGATTTTCGGATATTTAGATACAACGTAAGTTGTTTCTTGTGTCCTTCACTAATAAAACGTGCTTTTAAGATCTCTTAAAGACTATTCCAATGTAATGATTCTTGATTATTCAAATTCGATAAATAAGAAGCTAGTGTATTAGATACTGTAGATGTTTATGCAGTCAATAAACTAAAAAGTAATACCTGTTAATAAAACAAATACACTATTTATGTCCTAAAAAGATTTACAAACAGGACTATCAAGTTTGATAAGTTGGGTCCCTCATTTCATGTTTCATATAATTTCATCTACATATTTGATTCTATGCACTAATAAGATAAAGCAGTAGACCTTTACTATATTGTTTAAGAGCTGAATGAAATCGTCTTTTTATCTGTAGCTATTTGGCGCTCCTCGAATTTATAAGAAAGTTGAAAACAACGTGTACAACTTCTATCGTGAAGATCCCGATGATCAGTGGGTTAGGGCTACTGATTTTACTTCATCTGAGTCAATTGGTCAATCATCTCATTTGTGTCTAGAACTTTCACGCGACGTTGATCTTAATCTTGGTGACTACTTCCCATACTATGAAGAAAGTAACCGCCCATTCAATCTAACGACTGGTCATAGTTTTTCTCAAAGGTCAGATGCAAAGCTAGTCCCAATAGTAGGTCCTGGCCGAGATGTTTGTCTCCCTTACAATATTGTTTTCAAGATTTGTGCATTGGTTCAGCATGGTTGTATTCCGGGACCCGTACTTGATTCCAAATTCTATGAGTTGTTGGACCCACAAAGGCGAGACTTGGCTTCAATTGACTACGTTCTTGAAAAACTTTATTATTTGAAAGATTGTTGTTATGAACCTGTAAAGTGGATCACTGAAGAATACCGGAAAAATAGTAGGCTAAGAGCCCCTGCTATCTCATTAGATCCTGATGCTGGTCTTGTATATGTGAGACGGGTTCAAATTACACCATCAAAGGTGTACTTCTGTGGGCCCGAGATTAATGTGTCCAATCGGGTTTTACGCCATTATTCAGATTATATTGATAATTTTCTCCGTGTATCGTTTGTTGATGAAGAATTGGAGAAACTTTATTCAACAGATTTATCCCCACGTGCAATTAGTCAAAATGCTGAAAGTAAAACCGGTATTTATACAAGGATTCTGTTGATTCTTAAGGATGGGATTGTAATAGGCGGGAAGAAATTTGAATTTCTTGCTTTTTCATCGAGTCAGTTACGGGATAATTCTGCTTGGATGTTTGCTGCAACTGGTAGAGTCAACGCTGCTAGTATAAGAGAATGGATGGGTAATTTTAGCCGCATTAAAAATGTTGCAAAATATGCTGCTAGACTCGGTCAATCATTCGGTTCATCAAAGGAGAGTTTAAGTGTTGCACAAAATGAAGTCGGAAAGATTTCTGATGTTGAAATAGTTAGAAATGGTACCAAGTATGTTTTTTCTGATGGCATCGGGAAAATATCTGATGCGTTTGCTAAACATGTGTCGAAAAAATGTGGGTATGGATTTATTCCCTCTGCTTTTCAAATTCGATATGCGGGTTATAAAGGTGTCGTGGCTGTGGATCCCACCTCAGACATGAAATTATCGCTAAGAAAAAGCATGTCCAAATTTGAATCTGATAACACAAAGTTAGACATTCTTGCAATAAGTAAATATCAGCCGTGTTATATGAATCGCCAGCTCATCACACTTCTTTCTACTCTTGGGGTTCGGGATAACGTCTTTGAAATGAAGCAAAAAGAAGCAGTTGAGTTACTAGACGCGATCTTAAAAGAGCCACAGAAGGCACAAGAGGCGTTAGAGTTGATGTCACCAGGAGAAAACACCAACATTATGAAGGAAATGCTTTCGTGTGGGTATAAGCCAAACGCTGAACCATTTCTTTCAATGATGCTGCAAGTATTTCGTGCAGCGAAGTTGCTTGAAATCCGTACTAAAACGAGAATTTTTGTTCCTGAAGGAAGGGCAATGATGGGATGTTTGGATGAAACCCGTACACTTGAATATGGTGAAGTTTTTGTGCAATTTTCAGGTGCAGGAAAAAGGCCATTGAGTGATGATCATAGTAGAATCATGTCAAACGAGTGCGAAATTTTTGTTGGGAAAGTGGTGGTTGCTAAAAACCCGTGTTTACATCCTGGTGATGTACGAGTCTTGAAGGCGGTTGATGTTCCAGCATTGCATCATATGGTGGATTGTGTTGTTTTTCCTCAGAAAGGACAAAGGTATTATTTTTATGCCATTTGCTATAGTATCACTGTATGTTTATGTTTGGATTGTCTTTTGCTACTGTTCATATGTAATTACATGTGAATATAATTGCAGGCCTCATCCAAATGAATGTTCAGGAAGTGATTTAGATGGAGATATATACTTTGTGTGCTGGGATCAAGATCTAATTCCACCTAGGCAAGTCGAGCCAATGGATTATACCCCAGCACCAAGTATTGAACTGGATCGCAATGTTACTATTGAGGTACATATGCTTTACTATGAATACTCTTAACTTCATTCTGGTTCTGTTACACGAGTTTTGGCCTCTTTTCGCTTCCTATTGCACAACGTTTTGAAGCTATTGTACTGCAGGATCTTGGGCACTTTTGGCTTTGCATAAAACTGAGGTCAATTTTGGCTTTTTTTAGTTAATGCCTTGGGTTTGTTTGGGAGAAGTACATATCCAAACAAGCTAAAACCGAAAACCAAAACCTGCCAAAGAAATAGCAAATTAAACGGGTTGGATTGGGTTGTGTTGACCCACTAATGTATTGCCATATTTAGTTGAATCTCATAACATAATTAAAGTTCCAACACTTGATTGTGACACCTGTAATACTCGGATATGTTTGGTGCCAAATTTTCTTATTTTTACCAATACATTTAAATTTTGACAGTTTCATTTTATATATTGCTTAATAAAAATCGCAAGAAAATTAAAAAAATCTGTGGGAACCTGTTTGTCTTTTTTAATAAAATTTTCCCATTTTGACCCATTACCCAATCTACCCGTTTTGCCACATCTACCGGTTGTTTGATATAAATGATATGATTATGAATAGATGCTTGTTTTTTTTTTTTCTTTTACTTTATTTCTTTTAGAATCTTGTTTCTGAGATATCCACTTCAGGAAGTCGAGGAGTGCTTCACAAACTACATTGTCAACGACAGTTTAGGAATAATTGCAAATGCCCACACAGTCTTCGCAGACCAGGAACCCCTTAAAGCAATGTCCGAACCTTGTGTAGAGCTTGCAAAGCTCTTCTCAATTGCTGTTGACTTTCCTAAAACCGGTGTCCCAGCAGAAATACCCACAAATCTTCGCGTCAAAGAATATCCAGATTTCATGGAAAAACCTGACAAACCCACATACCAATCAGGAAATGTAATTGGAAAACTCTTTCGGGAAGTTAAAGACATCGCACCACAAAACAGCCCGGTCAACCCCTTTACACGCGAGGTGGCAAAACAGACTTATGATACTGACATGGAAGTAGATGGCTTTACGTACTATCTTGATGAAGCCTTTGACTTTAAATCAGAATATGATTTCAAACTCGGTAATTTGATGGATTATTATGGAATAAAGACAGAGGCCGAACTATTAAGTGGTAGTATTATGAAAATGTCAAGATCTTTTGACAGAAGAAACGATGCTGAAGCAGTTGGTTTAGCTGTTGAGTCACTAAGGAAGGAAGCCAGAAACTGGCTTAAAAAGGATAGGGGGAATTTAGATGAGGGGGATGATGATGTCTACGCAAAAGCATCTGCTTGGTATCATGTCACGTATCATCCGGATTATTGGGGTAAGTACAACCAGGATATGACACGCGTTCATTTTTTGAGTTTCCCATGGTGCATTCATGATAAGCTCATTGAGATTAAGAGACGTAAAGTGCTTCAAAGCCAGTTTAATAACGTACTGAATTTGGTTTGACTATGCTCTTCAAGTTACCACGAGGTAAAGTTGGACTTGGATTAACGTATGTACGTACCTGCGCAACTGCCAAAGTGTCATAATGTCGGGTATTAGATTGTGTTTGTTTAAGTTTGAGTTTGATGTGAATATTGTTATTGCTTTTACTGTTTGAGGTCTCTTGCTAGTAACTTTTGGTCCAACTGATAATAATCCAGTCTTTGGCTATAAGTGCAATTTGGAACTTGGTTTGATCAGCATGTAAAATACTATGCAAGTTTAGTGCCTTTTTTATTTTATTTATTTATTTATTTATTTTTTGCTTAAATTAAGGTTTAGTTAGGACTATGTAATACTACGTAACTCTGATCTGTTTACTAGAAA
The DNA here is from genome assembly GCA_021014915.2 of Artemisia tridentata subsp. tridentata. Classification (NCBI taxonomy): domain Eukaryota; kingdom Viridiplantae; phylum Streptophyta; class Magnoliopsida; order Asterales; family Asteraceae; genus Artemisia; species Artemisia tridentata. Next base: position 320,258,209 of record CP139503.1, read on the forward strand.
ACCATTAGAGTCTAAAAACCTTAAGCACCTGTTGATATAGGAACAGAATCTGGATTAGTTGACAATTATCTGTTGATAAAGAAAAGAAAGTCGTGAGACAGGACCCAAAATCTATCGTAATCAAGTACATTTGTGTTGTCGATAAAGAAAAGAAAGTCGTGAGACAGGACCCAAAACATTTGAAAGTTTCAAAGTCGAACTACATAGGATATGTAGGTTAAAACAATTAAGTCAATATCAAGGGTCAATTATATGAACCAAGCCAATTAAGTCAATATCAAATAATTTTGTATTTAACGAGGTGTGAAGCACCGCGCTTCGCCGCGGGATGTTTGAATACAAAATTATTTATTTCCGTCGTGACCCGCCACTAGGCGCAAGGGCGTAACTATGTAACGGATTAATAACCCCAATGACCATTTGTTTAAATAATTTTGTATTTAACGAGGTGTGAAGCACCGCGCTTCGCCGCGGGATGTTTGAATACAAAATTATTTATTTCCGTCGTGACCCGCCACTAGGCGCAAGGGCGTAACTATGTAACGGATTAATAACCCCAATGACCATTTGTTTAAATTTCTTGTTAGTTTTGTCACAGAAAATTTCCTTATGTTGGCGTTTCATTGCAAAGTTAAGTAATGACCGTTAGTAGGACTAACTTTGTAACGGACATGTAACCTGAAGGACTGATTATGTAGATTTTGTAACATCGTTTGGCCCTAAGGGACCTATTTTGCAACGAAATTTAAACCTCAGGGACTGTTGTCGCATTTTAGTTGTTATTTAAATATGAAAAAAATAATAATAATAATGACTGTTAGTACTGTACATTCTACTGTTCATAAGGCCCTTAGCAAAAAAAGGATTGCCCCTAGCAATACCGCAGCCATAGTTTATGCGTACAGTACAACAGCCATTGCATGGTGGGTGTGCCGCTAGCAGGAAAAGGATTGGTAGAAAGTGGCCCTTAGCAAAAAAAGGATTGCCCCTAGCAATCCCGCAGGCATAGTTTATGCGTACCGTACAACAGCCATTGCTTGGTGGGTGTGCCGCTAGCAGAAAAAGAAGTGGCACAAAGCAACATTCATAAATGTACTTTAGAGTAATTAAGGGTGTTATTATTAATAAATAATAATTCAGTATAAGATGGGTGAAGATGCCCTAGCTAGTAAGAAGCGGTTTGACAAGACGTAAGTCGACATTTGTGGGTCAAGTAAATGGTATGACATATTTGAGAATTGGCACAACATTTTCGACTAAAAATTATACGTTTAATGTGGTACATAACTATTGTGAAATATTTTTATTATAAAAAAAATAACTTGTAAATCCTTATCAATTCAACCAACAACACTTAAAAAAACTATTGTTACTCATTCTTAAACCATTATTACTCATTTTTTCAAGAATTAGATACCCTTTTCCCTAATTCTATATTTTTCTGGAGGAAACAACCGGGACCAGCTTTGTGACCACTGTTGTTGCATTAGTGCCATATGAGTTTCTCATATTGATCATTTCTTTTTTTTTTTTGAACTACAAATTTTTTACAACCTACACCACGTATCTCACAAATTATATCTCACGTACCGCTGAACCAAGATGACTTTGATCTCATATTGATCATTATCCCGACACTATTATCCCATAATGGCTTTTTATCACAAATATTTGTTCAAATGTACCCAAAAATGCTCGATAAAATTACACACTATTTTAAAAAAGTACAATCATTCATTAATCAGTTGTTATCTTTTTCTCTCACATACTTAATAGCTTTCATTTTTAAAACAAATCCAATAAGCCAATCGCTTATTTATGAAAATAAATAAATTAATACTCATAAATCACTTTAATTCAGTGTGGTATAATCCAATAAGACTCTCCATTTGATTTAATCAAACAACCTCATGTACATTTGAACACATGTTTAGCAATACCCAATTTTTTTTTTTTTTTTTTTTTAAGGTAATTATATAGATGTGTCATAACACTTTATTATTTAAAGCAAACCAAATTTTCAAACATTAAAAACATATAATATGAAGATGATATATTAAAAACTTATATTATACTAATTTTAACTTAGAGGAGAGAGATGGAGAGAAAGAATACAAGAACACACATACACTCCCACCTTTACCTCACTAATGCACACCTCTAAATGAGGTAGGAGTGTGGTATATATAGTGAGACATGTGATGCCCTAGTGGCTTTATCTTGGGCTTTGATGGGCTTTGTGTTGGACTTAGACTATTAAACATTACATGGACTTATCTATTACTCACTAGCTTAGTCCAACACAAAGCTTTCTAAAATTATTCTATTACATATGATCGACACACACTACAAAGTTAATACAAGATAAATGACCATCACTTCAGCATATAATTTAAATGCTAACAATCTCCCCCTAAGGGATGTTCATTTCAATGATGCTACTAGTGATTTGGTCTTTCGTCTTCGTTGCCTTGAACTTTGTGTGTCGTAGAATAGACTTTGTTCTTGGTTCCTTCATGCTCTGTGGTCTTCAAAGTAATCATCTTTTGGTTTGTCTTGCTTTGATCAACATGTTTATGTGTTTCTGGCGTCGTATCCGCCATCATACTCATACTTCTTGAACTTCATACTTATGTCATCCTTTCTTGATACATGAGCTTGTTCTTGACTTTTTGATTAGCTTTTTGACGTTGTCTTTAAAAATTTGTCTTTAACTTGATCTTTTCGTCTTGAACTTTTTCACTTGAGCTTTGTTGAGGATGATCTTCATAAGTATGAGTATGTTGAGGTGAAAATGTTTGATATTTCTGATGATGGTTGATGGACTTTTGTAAGTAGCTGTATAGAACCGCTAGTAATAAATCGTCCAGCACTTAAAGGTTCGGACTTCGAGATCGTCAACAGCATAGTGTGAAGACTTTCTCTAATCCTAGCCCAGGCCGTTCTGAATCGGATACCCCCGAGAGGGCTTACACAGACACACCGAAGTGCACCCACGATTCAGTGAGTCACTGGAGATCACCCCACGACTGTAGACCATTTGAAGCATGTAACCATCATGATATAAATGGCAAGATCCGAAGATCTCATTAAGACTCTTGTACACCTTGTGTCCTTTTTGGTGAACACAAGGGTATTATTATGGAAGTGTTCCTAAGAGATCTTTTGATGAATCTCATGGCTCTAGACTTGATAATGTGCGTTTTGGTTTTTAGTCGTCGGAGGCATGGAGCAGAGTGCCACCTTTTCAATATCAACACATCTCGGAGTGAGAGGCCGATAGATTATGTAGTGTTCTCCGTGAGAAATGAAACAAATATCTTTTAAGAGATTATGGAGGGGTTTATGCAGTGCGTCACTGGGTCCATGACGTCTTATCTTCAATATCAGTATCACCTTGTGATAACCGATAGCAGATGTATTGACCCGGTTTCTGCCCTAGGTTTTCATGGAGGGCTATTTCTTTTCACCCTTTCATCAACTTTTCTTTTTAATTCTTCAACCCCTTCTTTCCCTTTCTCTTTTACTCCTTTTTTTTTTTTCATCTTTCCTAAGGACTTCTAATTCTAATCTATTAGAATTATCCTTGGGTAGATTCCTCCAGCTCTGGCGGATCATTGGATATAAACCTAACCATAATCACCTTATTACTCCAAGAATATCGTAGATTTGTTGATCATTTGCCATAAAACCTTTTTGTGAAAATCTCTCAAAGTGTTTATGAATAAACACATTTTGGTTAACACTTTGAGAGTTTTTTACATTTTCTGAAATACTCCCCCTTCACATGTGCTCTTTCATTTTTAAGATAAATTTGCACATGTTGGGTAGAGTTTGCACATTTTGAATAGATCGATTTTCAGTTGATATGACCATTGCGAGACACGTTTACATCACTAGTTGGACTAGCTTGAAATTATTACCTGTCACGATCATATCAAAAGATTATCTCTCAAATTGGTACATTCTACTCAGTCAAGACCTTTGCGAGACACGTTTACATCACTGGATGACCAGCTTGAAATTATTATCCATCCCGGACAAGTCTTTTCGATTTCTGACATTTAGCTTTCGTCAATTAGAGGGTTTAAACTGAGTCGAGCTCTTTTGAGATTCAATCATGATCACATTTTAATCACATTTCTCCCCCTCAAAAATTGCATTTCGATGGTATTTTTGATACCGATTGATTAAAATCTTTGTTTTTGGAAAGCTAATCGGGAAAAACGGATTTGCATGAAATTTTCGAACAAATTTGATTTTGAAATACTCCCCCTCAAAACTTGCATCGGTTCTGACATTTCTAAACTTTAGAGCGAATTGGGGAGTAAAGTTTTGAAAATCTTAAGCAAAATTTTTGAAAAGATTTGAAAAAACTTTTGATGAAAATTCTTTTTGCTTAAGATTAAGAAGTTTGTTTTGATAAACTTTGCGTGAAAACTTCTTTTCTTTTAGGATTGTTGCAATAAAGTGTACAACAGGGTCCTTTCTTTGAAAAACGGGTTATGCACTGTTATGTGTGCATAAGCCATAATGTTTTTAGGATAAGTGCTCAAAAAGTATTTAAAAACTTTTGTTTTGAATAAGCACTTTCCTTTCTTTGAAGCACGGTCCTGAACTGATGTGTTCAGAAGCCATTAAGTTAAGCTCGGGTCCGAAACTGAGTTGTTCCTAAGCCATTATGAAGATAATTTTGAGAAACGACTTGTTTTGAAAATAATTTTAGTGAACTCTCGCTCAAGCATCTATACATGTCCGTATCATTGTTGAATGACATTTCTAGATACGTACAAAATATTGATTATACGAGAGACATGTCGTGAGAAGAATATTTTTGGATTTTTAATTTTTATATTGTTTTTGTATTTTTGAAAATTTTATAATTTTGTATTTTGTTTTTGTTGGTTTTTCAAATTTTGTATTTTTTTTTTCTCTTTTTTTTTTCTTTTTTTTTTTCAAAAAATAATATTTACAAAGAAGAATTAGGTTTGAACAAGTAAAAGTGGGGTTAAGAGTGGAATAAGACAAAGATTTCCACATGCGATGTAGGCATAAAGTTCTTCTTTTCCACATCGAGAGTATGACTTCTCAACCCTTTCAAAAGTACCTGCATCCACAGAATCCACAAAAGAAGGATTTGCACAAATAATAGTGTTAGAAGTATATGTTTCCTCACATTGAGGGTGTTCACTATCAACGGATGTAGTGGTTTCTACTTCCTTATCCTGAGGATGCTCACTATTATTTGTCTTGGTGCAGCTATCAAGAATCTTCCCTGTGGGAATCCATCTAAGACCAACTGTTTTAAAAACTTTTCCCGTGGGAATCCACCTAAGGCAAGGTCTAGGAGCTGTTTTCTTTTTAGATGCAACGGAAGACTCATTTTTAGAAAAACTACGTCCTGTAGAGATCCACCTATTAGGTTTCTTAGCCTCTTGCTTCTTATCAACGGGTTTGTTTCTATTTGGTGTCTTAGTGGATTGTGCCTTAGCACGTAAATTTCCTTTCTTGATATATTGTTTAACACATGCATCATGATTAGCTAAAAAGACACATTTTTGACATGTTAACAGACAAATTCAACATTTTTGATTAAAACAACAACCTTAACCTTGTCACTACAGTCATTCGGAAATTGTTTCTTGTTCAAAGAGGAATTTGAATTCTTAGTGTTGCATTCTACGTGCATAACATTTTCTTTTGCGCAACTACTCTTAGATGCAAGCCAATCCCTAGTCTTTTGTTGAGTGTTCCTAGGTAATGGTTGACTACTACTAGCAGTGCCTTGTAATGTTGTAGAATTCATCACCCTAGGTTTTATACCTAAAATTCCATCTTTTCGAATATGTGCCTTTTTCCTAGCTTTTTCAAGATAGTGATTGTGGACCATGTCATTAGAACCAACAGATTCTTTGACAGTTTTTGTGGTCACATTCGGTGAGCTATTCTTAGAAAGATGAGATGTAATGACTTGTGGTTCTTTAACAAACAACTTTTCTTTTTCAACACCTTGTTCATCAATCTTTAACATTCTTTTCTTGAGGGGCAAGGAATGTGGAGTGACTGGTTTTGACAAATCATTTTTCTCATCGACTTTTGGATTGTTACACCCCGTGCCCGCTTAGACCAAAAACTTTGAACTTTTATGCGGAAACGCTTGACTTTTACGGACATCATGTTACTCTTTTGACTATTTTGGAAAATTCATAAACATTCAGACCTTGAGACTATTTTTAAATGAAACTAGACTTAATTACCTTCAAAACGACGGGTGGCATGATCCATAACGACTTATGGTTTAAAAGATATGATTTTTCGAAATTTGCCAAAAACTGAAAATAACCCCCAACCGCCGGTTGGGCTTCTCAAAAAGTCCCAACCGCCTCGGTTGAGATCCCAGCCGCCGGTTGGGCTTCACAGAAGGTCCCAACCTCCCCGGTTGAGATCACAGCCGCCGGTTGGAGGTCTGCAATGCCCATTAACTTCCGTTTTTAGCCCGTTTTTCACGATATACAACCCATACCACATCCGTATTACATCAAACTTAGCCAATTTCATTAACTTAACATAATAAATATGTTCCATAGACACTTGACCCGTTTACAACCCAAAATGAGTACATTCATACTTAATCCAAACGCCTCTTTTACTTTGACTATAAACACTTCATAAACACTTTAACATACCAAAAGACCACCAATTCATTATACAACTCTTGGCACACAATTTGACGCTTGTCTACTCATTACAAAACATTACTTGACTCACTAGGGTAAAAACTTTACACTTGAGCTCGGTATCTACCTAAGCTCTACTTTCTTACCAATCTTCTAATATCACATAACCAAACCTTTATCCTTAGTCCAAGCCTTCCATGATAGCATACAAACCTAAAAAATGGTTAGACAACTAAACCATAAGCTTTCGCTTAGCAAGTTTCCTGTGTTCTACCTGTTGAATCTACGATCTTGATAGATCTTTGTGAGCTCGTGGATCGTTAGTAATGTTTATGTAATCACAAACACACTAATAGAAAGTCTAAGTTACTTGTATTCTATAGCGAAAACAAACATAAGTAAGAACACGATTACTAAGAACGATTGATCCTCTATGGATCTTTTATTGATACTAAGAATTTTGTTATTTCAACTCGTACATTATACATAATAAGATGTTCCTTTTATAGATAAGGAACCCTAAACTGTAAACCGTTTCACAAGAAACGTATAATCTAAAAACTAAATAAGATATGCATTATCACTTCCTAAATAAACTCGTGCATATCCTAACTAATAATAAAATACGCGGAAACTCTATATCCACAGAATCAAAATATTCTAAATACTACTTTAGCAGAAACTATACTTCAACAGAATCCATAAGCCTTCAGCAGATTCTGTCAGCAGTAACCATCAGCAGAATTCTTCCTTAGCAGAATTCCCAACAATCCTCCCCTAATCTTGAATTTGACATGGTTAAGTTCAAGATTCTTGATAGATCTTTAACACTTCAGCATAAAAGGATTGTACTTGAACATCAGCAGCAAAGAATACAAATGAACCACATCTCTATGAATGGCAAAACTTGAAACTTCAGGTCTTTGCAGCAACAAATGACAATTTATACATCAAAACATATTAGTTGCAAACTATTCTCATCACATCCTGGTGTGTTAACACCTGTGAGAGGCGAATAATTGAAAATAATGGATTTGATGTCTCTTTACCAATAGCCATTTCTACTGGAGTAGCCAAATGTTTAGGTGTGTTAGACCATGGTACACTGATAACCATCTGATTTTTAGTAAACCAGCAACTATAAACGGATTTGACTTGTCTTTACCTGTAGCCGTTTGCTCAGGACTAGTCAATTCTTAGGTTACAGCAAACCTTGGTGAATTGAATACCAAATATGGATATCAATTGTCTTTACCACAAACCATACTTTTGTGGACTAGCCAATTCTTTGGATCCCTTAAAGGGTTACATCCATGGTGAATTGAGAACCATTTTCAACTCTCAGAAATTAATCATGGGTGAGTTGAAGTACCCTATAGCTTTGAACAAGCTATTACAGCTATCAACAGATTTGATGTGTCTTTACCAAAGCTGTACCCTTTGGACTAGCCAACTCTTTGATGGACACAAGTCACATCTGGTGAGTTGATAACCATCAACAGAGTGATATACAACAAACCTGCAGAAAAGTTAGTACACATATACAATGATTATTTATTTATTTATTTATTTATTTATTTATTTATTAAGAAAATGAAAGAAAGAAAAATGAAAATAACTGAAAGTACAGGAATAATACATGATACCAGAATCAAGTAGAAGCTTGATGTTGCAGAAGCTTAGACTTGATGAATCCAACCAGCTGTTCAACATGAGTCCTATCATTTCCCACTAAGTTAGGAGGAACTTCCAATGTCTTTTGAAGCATCCTTGTCATCAATTTCTTGGACAATGGATAATGTTGATCAGAAAACATACACACTCTAATCCCAGACCTTGTCTCCACCACATGTACATTGGGAATAGGGTAAAATCTCCATGCCTCAACTTGCCACCTATGGGAATGCTGCCATATAGAATAACCTTTCCCATTTGGAGATTGAGAGTCAAAGAGGACTTGAAGATCTCCCAACAAAAATAACCCAACACCTTGTGGTGTTTGAGTAGCATAATATTCTGAGACTAATCTGTGAAGAGTCTGCAGATCTTGCCTATCCACCAGATGAAGAATTTCTGGTAAGAAAGTGAAGTCCTTGGAGGTTTGATCTTGCCTAAAGATAGTGTTAAGTTGACCATCTGTCACTGTCCATCTGACCAACACATTGTAGGAACCCTCAGGAAATGTCTCAGAAGAACTCTCTCGAATAAATGTTTCATCAGCTGCCTGTAGGTTCACTTCCTCAAAAGAACTACCCTCTGGAGACTTGTGTTCTCTAGGAATCTGGTGTGCAGCCAATCTTTCAGATCTTCTGGTAGGACTAGAGCTTATATGAGCCATCCTCTTCATCCTCCTACCAGGTACATAAATTTCCTTAGAAACATCTTTAGAAGGAATAGAAGAAATAGCTTCAGCAGGATAAGAAGATAGAGGAACAGAGGAAATTGGAACTGAATCACTCATTGCAGATAGTTTTTCCAATTTTTCCCTTTCCTGTTTAGCCTTATTTGCTTCATGTTCAACCTTCCTAGTCATCTCATCATGATAGGTTGAATTGAATGTTCCTTCTTGTTCAGCAGATGCAAAAGAAGGAATGGAAGCAGGCTCAAAAAAAATATCAGCAGCATTGGATGGAGCTTCAGTAGATTGCTTTACTTCAGAAGTTGCCTCAGTAGAAATAACAGGAATGCCCAACTCTTCTCTAGCACCAGAAAAAGAATCAACAATCTCAACTTCCTTAGGTCTTTTAGCTACTGAAGATGTTCCCTCTAAATCTTGTAGAGACCTCTTCCTAATATTCATCCTTGCATAGGTGTCAAAGAACATTGCTTCAATTTCACCATCTGACTTTCTATTAAAGAAGAAAAGAGGTTTACCAAGAGTATTCTTTAAGTAGTACTTCATATCAGTAACCAGCTCTTTTCTTGTAGGAAGCTTTGTCCTGTAACCTAACATATGCTCATTCCTTATTCTGTTCATCAGTTCATTCCATGAGGCTGCTTTGTTTTTCTTCAAAATAAATGCAACAAGCTCTTCTGATCTGTCACCTTCCTCCTGACTCCTTAGAAGCATAGCACCATGTCCTCTTATCATGATGTCAGACTTGAGCAAATAGTCCATTTGTTCATCAAACTCTTCTTGATTGAAGTCATCAGGCTTTGTTGGATTCATGAACTTGGTGATGTCTCTATCCTCTTCAGCAGCTAATTGCCTAGCATACTCTTCATCTTGAGCTATCTGACTCTGTCTATTCAAATCTTCTTGTTCCTGAAGCTTTTTGGCAATTTCTTCAATGTTTTCACCACTGTCAGGAACAGAAGAAGTACCAGCAGAATCTTTAGGAGGTATGGTGGTAGTAGATCCATCTTCAACAGTATCTTGAACAATGTCCACACTAGGTATCTTAGAAGCCTTAGTAGAATCCTTGTGCAAATACTGTCTTCTTTTCTTTCTAGAGAACTGAATAGGCTCTTTGGACTTAGATGGTTCAGCAGCTTTGGATGATGTAGCATGGGTCTGTTGAGCAGCTTCAGCCAATACCTCAAGAGAATCCAATAGAATATCCTCTTGCTCATCATCAGAGGAAAACACAAATTTCCTTTTCTTTTTCTGCTGAAGTTGATCTTCCAACTTCCTAACCCTCTTTTTCAATCCATCAATCTCTCCACCAAGTGTAGATTTGGTATCTACAAGCTCCTTCTTCAAATTTTCCACTTCTTGAACATACCTGTTGAGCAAATCAGAGACAGAGGTGAGAGTAATTGGGTCCTCAGCTCCACCAGCAGATTGCTCTGTGGTTAGAGGAGCATCATTGGACCTCTCAGGAGAAACATGTGTATGCTCAAAAATAGGAAAACTGTCATCAATGGGCTCTCTTGCAGGACTAGGTGTAGGTGGTCTGGTAGTCTCATGTTCTAAAGGTGTAGGTACTTGAGTATCAAAAGACTGAATTGTCTCCTCAAACTCAGTAACAGGCTCATTAAGAGCAACATGAGAAGGTGTTGGTTGGTCAGGGGAAATATAAGGTGCTTCAGTAGTTGTAGAAGGGCCCTCATTCCTTTCCACTGATGGAATCCCATAAGCAGCAACACTAGTAGATGGTGGAGTACCATCATCAGCAGTATTTGGAGAGGGTGGAGCATCAGCAGCATTACCCTCATCAGCATCATCATTGCCATGAGACAAAATAGCTGGTAATAAAGGGTGATGTGCCCCATCATAGTGAGTTTTCATTGAAGAAAATAGTTTAGCACTAAGGTATCCTATGGGATAGTGGCCTCTGTCTTGGGTGTTTATGTCTAAAATAATTTGTAGAAATCTAGGGTACATGAGAAACTTATGTTTTTTCCTTTGTATATTTTCAACCATGTTATCAAAAATAAACTTAGAGAAATTATAAGTTGAACCCTGTGATAGACATACTATACCACAACCCAATTGGGTAGAGAACTGATCCCATCCACCTGACTTATTGCTGATGCACTGAAGCAATGTGTGCACCAAAAACCTCCACATAGGGCAAAACTTGTTCTTGAGCCACATGACAGTATTCGTACTTTGATAACCAACAGCTCTCAGTCCAGCAAGAATCTCAGCAGTATTGGTGTGATAAACACCATCTTCATCATCAAGTTGCAACCTTGTCCTTATCAGCGACTCAGTCACCACATATTCTTCTCCATCAATTTCAGCAACAATCTCTGTGTCCGAACGTTTCTCAGCAGATGCCCAGAATTGCTTGACTAAGGATTCATGCACTATATTAGGATAATGAGTTAGTGCAAAATGTATCTTGGACCTCTTCAAGAAATCGACCATCGGTTCATACATTTCATGCCCCTTTGCTTTTCCCAGAAAAGCAACCTTGTTATGATCTTTCTTGAATTCAAGTGATGCCATGGAAGAGAGGTTTAGACTTTGTGATGAGAGAAAGGTTTTAATTTAGGTGAAGAGGAAATCAATTGATTTTGGGCAAAGATTGGGGCGAGTAGGTTTTAAATGGAAGTTACCAAATATGGTCAATAAAATCAGAACGAATTTTTGACCAGATCTGACGTGGAAAGTAACTCCTTCTATCTTCAAAATCAACCCTTCAGCAGAATCAAGGTCAATCTGCTGATACGAAGAGTCAATCAGCAGAATACCCTTTTTGGTAAAAATATATGAGGTAAATATTACAAGTTACTGTGCCACCTGTTACGCATTTATTACCATCAAACCTTGACTCCGCCAATAAAATAATCCCAAATCACGGTTCACACATATCAATTACCCCCAAATTAATCTCAAACCCTAATTTCTCAATAACCCGATATTCAGCAGCATCAATCATGTCATCCAAACCAGAAATCATCGATCTAACCTTCTCCTCCTCCTCCTCATCATCATCCAGTGATGGTTGGTACAAATACTTTCCACCCATTAAACCACCATTAAGACTTCGATTAACCAAAGAACAAGCCAAAAAGAAGAAACATGATGTGGGGAAATCAAGCAAACCCCCAACCCTTGCACCTTCTGATTCTTCTGATTTGTCAGAAGATTCACGTCCCTTGGTACCATACCCCGTATTACACAGAGAAATAGTCTCTCCATTTCTTTGTACATCTGATGAGGAATCTTTAGAGGATGAAGATGAAGACTCTTCATTCATTCCTCCTTCCATGCCTGAGAGTATCCAATCAAGGCCAAGGAATTCTAACCCTCCACTTCCAAAATCACGTGAAGTGGTAGTTGGTCTTCCTGCTCCAGAATCCGATGTTTCTTACCATGGAGGTAAGGGAAAGAATAAGGGGAAGAGAAAGGTGGAGTAATTGGTGATGGGATGAAGCCAGGGACCAAACTCTTGGGTTTTTGAGCTTCTTCGTCATAGTTTTCATCAATCCGTCCTTCCTTTTTAATCTTCAGATTCTTCATCGTACTGGTCATGCATATCCAAAATCTTTTGTGACCATGATGATAGGATCTAGAATCTATGTAGTTGATTATGTATAGGAATGGTCTTGTGTTATTTGAAATTGATTGTAAGCTGTAAATTGTTTCTTGAATGAATGAACAACTTGTCCTTTATCTTGCAATAATTTTCACTTGAATTGTACTTCAGCACTTCCATTCAGCAGAAACAATGACCATGTCCCATTTAAGCAATCTTGGTTAACCTTAACTAAGGATCAGCAATATCAAGGCAGTCTGCAAAACAGACACATAACAACAAACAACCAAACCATACAAACTAAAAATACATTAGTTGGTTAGTGTGTTAGCAAACATATAAGCAATAATCTACAAAATAATACAAATTTTACAACAAACAATCATTAACAACAAACAATCCTCCCCTGAGGCATATGCCTCCCCTGAGGCTTATGCCTCCCCTTAAACTTAGCATTCAAGGGTTAACCATCCCAATATGGACAACTAAGTGTTGAAACCTAGGTCCATCAAAAGCCTTAGTCAGCAAGTCTGCCACATTGTCATCTGTGTGAATTTTAACCACCTTAATCAAATGTTTTTCATATGCATCCCTTATAAAATGATGCCTGATTTCAATATGCTTAGTTCTATTATGAAAAACTGGATTTTTGACAATGCATATGGTACTTTGGTTATCAATAAAAATTGTGGTGTTCATGAAATTAAACCCATAATCCAACAATTGATTTTGTATCCAAAGAACCTGTCCACAACAATTGGCAGCAGCAACATACTCTGCTTCAGTAGAGGAGGTAGCAACAATGGTTTGTTTCTTGCATTGCCAAGAAATCAACCTACTTCCAAGAAATTGGCAACCTCCAGTTGTGGATCTCCTATCCAGATTTGCACCAGCATAATCACTATCACTATAAGCTTCCAACTTGAAAGGAGACTCTTTTGGGTACCAAAGACCTAACTTGGGTTGACCTTTGAGGTACTTAAAGATCTTCTTGACTGCATTCAGGTGGGAAGTAAGTGGTGTGACCTGATGTCTAGAACAAGCACTCACAGCAAATGTAATGTCAGGCCTTGAAGCTGTCAAGTACATCAATGAACCAATCATGGATCTGTATAGGTGAACATTCACAGCAGGATCCGGTTCAAGATTATGCTTTGGTTTGGGAGCTTCATAAGGTGTAGTGGCAGTTCTGACATTCTCCAGATCAAACTTCTTCAAGATATCTTTAACATATTTGTCCTGACTAATAAAGATACCTTCTGGTTTCTGCTGAACTTGTAGACCCAGAAAGAAAGTAAGCTCCCCCATAGCACTCATCTGAAACTCTCCCTTCATTAATTCCTCAAACTCCCTGCACCATGCCTCTTTAGTGGAGCCAAAGATAATGTCATCCACATAAACTTGTACAAGTATGATGTCCCTGGAATTCTTCTTAATGAAGAGTGTTTTGTCAATGGCACCTCTTCTGTATCCATGCTTCAGCAGAAATGCTGAAAGCCTAGCATACCAAGCTCTTGGTGCCTGATGTAGTCCATAGAGAGCTTTAACAACCTTGTAAACATGTTTTGGGTTGTCTGGGTCTTCAAAACCTTTGGGTTGAGATACATAAACCTCCTCATCAATTTCTCCATATAGAAAAGCACCTTTGACATCCATCTGATATACCATGAAGCCCATATAAGATGCATAGGCCAAGAAAATTCTGATGGCCTCAACCCTAGCTACAGGAGCAAATACTTCAGTATAATCAATGCCTTCCTCTTGTCTGAATCCCTGTGCCACCAATCTTGCTTTGTTTTTAACCACAATACCCCTGGCATCTCTTTTATTCTTCAAAACCCACTTTGTACCAATGGCAATCTTCCCGTCAGGTAGTGGTACCAATATCCAAACCTTCTGATTCTTGAATTGTTGCAACTCCTCTTGCATTGCTTCAAGCCAGTTGGAGTCTTCAAGAGCTTGACTAACACTGGTAGGTTCCACTTGAGAAAGAAAACAAGCAAACAGACAATGTTTGAAGTCTGTGTGATTGTCCCTTCGCTGATGTGAGATATAGGAAAGAAAAGCCACTTGACCATACATAGAACTCTTCACAGCACTTCGAGTTCTAACAGGTGCTTGAGGATCACCAAGAATATTAGATTGAGGATGATCAATGTTGATCCTGTGAGTAGCATTGGGGTTAACTTCAATTGTGGTGTCAAGATTGTTCACATTAGGTTCAAAATCACTATCATAGGAGGCTGAGTTGAAGATGCCAGCTTTGGGTTGATGATTTCCAAGATCAGAAGGACTTGGAAAGCGTGTAAATGGTTCCTCAAAGTCTGTGGACACACGAGTATAAATTGGAGAACCTTCAGGAGAACCTTCAGCAGATTTGACAATATCAGCAGAAACAGGAATACCATCAGCCGAATCCTGGTTTCCACTGACAGGTTCTGCTGATCCCACACCAAGTCTTTCATGGTCTTGAGTGGCGGCATGCTCTTGCTTCTTGGGTCTAGCAAGGTCCTATGCATAGTGTGACTCATCTTCAATCTCATCAGATGTTTCTTTAGAACTTCCACCTGCATAATGGTTAGGAGAAAAAGAAGGTACAACAATAGTATGTTCATCATGCTCAGATTCACTTTCTGAGTCATCATCCATGGTACCAGCATAGTGAGTAGGAGATGCTTGACAACCTGCAGATTGGTTAGCAACACATCTAGAATACCCAAAAGAATAGTTAGGTAATTAAGGTCAAAAGACCAAGCATGACCTTGTCCTTGAATATTAGGTTTGTCTTCTAGGTACCTCAGGTTAAGGGTCTCCATAATCTTTTTAGCATTTAAATTATATACCCTATAAGCCTTACTATTAGCTGCATAGCCCACTATATACCCCTCATCAGCTTTCTCATCAAACTTTCCTAGTGGATCACTAGTGTTCAAAATGGTCACTTGACATCCAAAAGGTTTGAGGTAATGAGTACTGGGAATTTTCCCAGTGAGAAGTTCATAAGGTGTCTTGACATGAGGTCTAGTGATGGAAACCCTGTTCAGAACATAACAAGCAGTGCTTACTGCTTCAGTCCAAAACATAGTGGGTAATTTAGAGTCTGCAAGCATGGATCTTGCTGCCTCTATTAAGGTCCTATTCTTTCTTTCAGCAACCCCATTTTGCTGTGGGGTTCTTGGATTGCTATAGTCCCTCCTTATCCCTTTAGACTGACAGAGGTCTATTAAACCAACATTTTTGAACTCTGTCCCATTATCACACCTAATACCTTTAACCTTTTTGTTTAGCTGGTTTTCAACTAGAGTAATGTATTCTTTTAAAATTGGAAATGTTTCATCTTTAGTAGTAAAAAAGAATACCCAACAAAACCTGCTATAGTCATCAGTGATTACCAGGCAGAAGTATTTATGATCAATACTTCTGATTGAAGTTGGACCAAAGAGGTCCATATGCAGTAACTGAAGAGGTTCTGAGATAGTGCTCACAGCTGTAATGGCTTTGTAAGAGGCTCTGTGTTGCTTCCCTTTGTTGCAGGCAACACAATTGTGTTCATTGGTGAAGAATTTGGAGGGAAGCCCATGAACTAGACCTAGCTTAGAGAGCTTGTTAATGGTCTTGAAATTTACATGAGCCATCCTTCTGTGCCACTTAGTAGACTCATTCAGGGATGCTTTAGCCATCAAGCATGTCAGATCACCTTCAGGTTTGACTTCATTCAAGTTGAATGTGTATAAGTTGTAGCTTCTGGGAACTCTCAGCAGAATTGTGGTATCTTCTGGAAGCTTGAAGTCTTTAGAGAGTACAAGACATTCATCCTCTGAGAAGAAGACCTTGTTCTTGGTATCACAAATTTGGGATACTGAGAACAAGTTAAAGTGTTGCAGTTCCTTCACATAGTACACATTCGCAAAGTCCAAATTAGGTGTTCTGATGGTTCCTTTCCCAGTGATTCTACCATCTCCTCCACCAAAAGTCACATTGCCTCCTCCTTGAATGGGTACAAAATCATGCATCATCTCTCTGTTACCTGACATACTCCTGGAACAACCACTATCTACAATGCCTACATCTTTACTTTTCAAAGGATGTACCTGAGAGATGCCCATCAAAGCAACCTGATCATGCTGATCCTCTGTAGAACAGCTAGCTAGCAATCCACTCAACCCTGAAGCTTCATTATCAGGCTCATGCTCCTTCCAGTTGACATGGTCATCCAGAGTGATCAAAGCTTTGGAAGATCCAGCTGCCACTTGATTCTGCTGGTAGGTAGAATACCTAACTTCATCACTGGGCTTTCTATCCTTGCATTCTCTTGAGAAGTGACCCATCTGCCCACAAGTATAACACTTGATCTTACTTCTGTCAAATCTAGCCGGGTATCTTCCCTTGAAAGCCAACTTTCTCCCAGACTTTTCTTCAAACCTCTTGACGTTCACAGTGAGCATAGCCATCTGCCACTTCAAGTTCATCTCTTCCAAATCCAGAGCTTCTACCTGATTAAGATCCTCATAAGAAAGTTGATGCTGACCTTCACAATCAGCAACAAAAGAATGAAGCACATCTTCCAATACTCCACTAGATTTAGTGTTGCTATAGTAAGATGATACTGAGGAGCTTGGACTTGAAGCCTGAGGCATCTTATTGGAGGTGGTGCTCACAAAAGCTGAGTAAGTAGGAGTTGATGAACGAACCGGGCTTCTAACATCAGGCTCAAGAGTTTTAAGCTTGTTGTAGAGATCATCAAAAGAAAGCATATCAAGACCACCTTTTGTTTTTAGTGCAATGCTTACTTGTAACCATGATGAAGGTAAAGATCGCAAGAACTTTGCATTGCAATCCTCATTGTCTGGCCTGGCCTTCAGCTGATTCAATTGACTCAAAATCTTATGGAACCTGTCATACCCTTTGTGGATACCTTCTTCCTCTGAGATTTGGAATTCTTGAAACTGCTGTTTCAACATAGATTTCCTCATCCTCTTTGACTCATCATTCCCACCAAACCTAGCCTTGATGGCCATCCAGATGTCCTTTGCATCCTGCATGTAGTGAAAGTCACCCATATGATCATCTGGTATAGCCTGAAGAAGAATGGTTCTAACTTTATTCTCTCTCTGAACAGCTAGAACCTCTTCAGCAGTTTTAGGACCAAGGATAGTAATCTTGCCATCAGCATCTTCGGTGTGCCTTTTCAAACTATTTCCCTTTTTAACAATTTCCCAAAGATTCCAATCAATATTAGTGATCCAGTTCTGCATCTTCATAGCCCATAATTCATACTCTTCCTTCTTGAGGTATGGGAACTTTGCATTGCTGTTGGTGAGAGTGAGTTGTTGCAAAGATGTGGTGTTTTGGTTGTTGTTGTTAACTTCGGATCCATCGTCTGATCCAGGCATTGTTTTGGTTGTTTTGGTTGAGAGGGTGTAAAAGAGTAGATGTTCTTAGTATCACAGAGACTCTCCCGAGGCTCTGATACCACTTGTTGAATCTACAATCTTGATAGATGATGCGTGGGTTTTGCGACCTTGCAACAGGTTTTACCTCTCAAGGGATCTCAAGAGGCTTACAACCCCACCAGGCAGTGTACCTGACCGATGTAGTATAGTGTAGTGGTAAGTACGGGGGATTGATCGTTCTCCACAGGGAATAGTGTTCGTTAGGTATGAAAAACTACTCTAATTAGGTCTAAGGGTGAGGGATGATTCTTTTTGTATTTTTATATTTTATAGAAAGCAATTAAAATCTCGGTTTTGAAGGAGTGGGCGGAATTAGTTGCTAGTCAACTAACCCAAATAACTACTATTGCAAATAAAATGAAATATCTAATTAAACTAAGGTTGTGAACGATATGAGGAGAAGATGTGTTTACTTAGATTTCATTACTCCCTAACTATCTTTTACCGGTTGATTAATGCGTTTGTTAATTGTGTGGATGAAGGGTGTATTCCTAAATTCATGGGGTGGCGTACGTAACTCCCAATTCTATGAGCTCTTATCTCCTCCTACAACTACATGCACTACATGTAATCATAGGGATTGTAAACAGTGGCTCACGATTTGAATACTACCTTAATAGCCTAGCACGCATTGACTACATGTTTCCTAAGACGTCTAGCAAGTTACATATAAGAGTTTAGCTAGTTTTCTTAGGCCTAACATCGATGAAACAATCATCCCAACAACTAACAACACACCAATCAACCAATAATTAATAGTTAGGTTTCATTAGATCCAAGCAAACACAAAGAAGATCTAGCCTAGCATGTTAAATAAAAGACAAGAACAAGATATAATCACACAATACATAGACATATTGAATGATTAAATGAAAACTTATCTTCAATTGAACATGGGAGATCCAAGGGTCTAAAAACCCTTAATAATACAGTAAAATCGTCTTTAGGGTTTCTCCTCACAAAGTTGCACACAATGAATGAAAATTGCAAAAGTATATATAGAGTTTAGAATCTGACGGCGTCACTCTTTGGGTCTTGACGCCGTCACCTCGCCGTGTTCTAGGGTTCCCGGATGGCCTTCTTGATGTCGTCCCTTTATAAACTCCAAAAATCCACTCTGGCGCGTCAGGGGTTGACGGCGTCAGAGTGGTGCTTGACGCTGTCTCTCTTTAACGTAAGCCGTGATGGCCTTGATCACCTTAAAGGGTGACGCCGTCAGACCTCCTTTGTAAATATCTCTGGCGCGTCATGTGTATTTTATCATATCCACCTCTTTTGCCAATACATGACGCCGTCAGGAGCAATCTCTGACGTCGTCAAGAGTACTTTTCCAGCCGAATTTGAGACTTTGTCATTTTCTTCACTTTTATGCTTCAAAAACGTCCAAAATGCTTCCTTTTCCAGATTTCTTCTCCAAAGTACCTAAAATGACAAAAAGAACGATTTGGGGCAATATTTGATCAAATAAATACGATTTAGGGCTTAAATGACCCCCTAAAAGCGGTACACTTTTCGCTTCATCAAATACCCTTACACTTGAGATTTGCTTGTCCTCAAGCAAATGCGCTTTTATTCTAATCAAAATACAAGTTAGGGGTCATTTAACGCTAATATAAAAGTAATTACAACAAGTAGTCGTTCCACTTTAATCATAATAAGCACGGAGATTACAAACTAGCACCTCACAAGTAGTGTTTAGATACTCACATCTCTCAAGTGTCATAGAAGTATATCTCATAAATGAAAATGAATAATATCTCTCACTACCTGTCATAGCAAATAGATTACCATAGGCTTGGGAAAGGATCGAAAACCTCCTCCACTAGGCGTAAGCACCTAAGATAAACTATCAAAGAGGGCTTTTAAATGGGTTATAACGTGAGGTGTAGGGATATGATAAACACGGTTTTGTTGGATAAAGGATATTTTACTGGTGGCGAGTTAAAGATCTTGATTAATTACATGTACTATACAATGTTGCTAAGCCAAGACTAGACTCAATCTTAAGCTAATAAAACAAAAATAACAAAAACATAAAATGAAACGGGATGGTAGTCCGTATGTTTTTTCTACTTTTCTTTTTCTCATTTTTTTGTATTTTTCTTGATTTTTTTTTCGAAATTTTTTTTTTCTTTTTTTTTCTTTTTTTTTTTTTTTTTTTCATACACTCTTGCCCTACCATCCAAAATAATACATCATAGGGGCGTTGCATTCCCCTTACACTTGAACTTTTACATAACTTTACAAATAACTATTCTAATGACTCGAATTAAGATAATCGAAAAACTTGGAGTACTTTTTTTTTTTTTTTTTTTTTTTTTTTTTTTTTTTTTTTTTTTTTAATATTTAGCACATATGGGGGTAATAATGTTGTTCTTCCCCATTACTTCATTACACTAGTACTTTACCCATGAGTCCCAATCGTCCCAAAACAATATGTACAAGGATATGACTCGACTTAGCAACCATGTAATCAATTAGATAATTAACTTGGGGTTTAAACAAATGTTGTCACAATAATGCACTAAAGATGAGTGCATACAAGGTAGGCTAAGGCGATTTGGGTGTACATTTAAGTGGGGTGTAAACAAATTCTTACTTTAAGTAAAATGCTTAAAGTTAGAAACGAAAAGATAGGCTCTGAGGGTTGTACTAGGGGTATCGTGTACCAAAAATGGGTACAACGCAAAGGGTGTGGGAGAATTACTTGACCAATGTAGCCAATGTAATTATAACAAAAACACAGGTGTAAAACAATGGGTTAATCCTAATGCCTCTTATCATGTAGTAAATCTAACTACACGAATGTAGTCTCACTTGTGGCCTCGGAATGGTCCTAACGCAAGTTCTAGAATCTAAGTGCTACCGGTACACACATCATAGCATAAATGCTTTTCCTACCAATTCTAGGGGCGAACCTCACATATTTGGGGTGGAAAATTTTTTTGTGGTACGGTTTTTGTGCTAGTCATATAACTCCTATCCATGAGACGCTCATTAAGATCAAAGTTTCACTCCTAAATGTTGTAAAAAATTTTAAATTTGGCACTAAAATTGCCTTGACAGGTATTTCTCTCAGTTTTATTACACATCTACCATTAAACAAACGAAAAATCAAGCGTAATAGCATTCTCTAAGGTATCGTATTTTACCCCCCCCCCCCCCTTACACTTAAGATGAACATTGTCCCCAATGTTCAAATAACAAGATGTAAAAGTAAATAAGGTAAACGAATGAAAACAAATACTCCCCTGATTCGTTCGGTGGATAAGGAGGCAACATGGTTAAATCTTCTTCCAAGGGAATGTAGAAGCTCCAAGACTAAGGCATCGCCAAAAGCTTGATTCCACATACATCTCTTTGTCCAAAATAACCTGTTAAACCTGAGAAAACAAACACGAAAACCTGCATAACATCGGCGGGATAAATCTATATAAAGATATAATGCTTGTGGAATGATAATTTTGCAGATTCATGGAGTTTATAAGTTAGAGATTTAATAAAAACTTTTTATGAAAACAAAACTTTCAAAAATTTCAGAAAATTAAAACCTGACGCCGTCAGGTTATAATCCCTGACGCCGTCAGAATTGATCTGACAGAATTCTCATGTTAAGTTTTCGAAAAATTTCTGGAAAAACCTATGCCTTAATTCCTGGAAATCCTGCAAAACATCATTATGACTCGATACAAGCATTTGACTCAAACAATTACTAATATGTATGTTAATTTAATGTTATTATGATTCATGTTCATTTGTTCTAATAAACCGATTTGGATTTCCCTTACACTTGTCTTTTGCAAAATACCTTTATATGTAATTAAGACGAAGTTAAAAACAAAATAAAGCATTTTCACAATTTAGTTTTAAACATGAATCAATAATAATAAAAATTAAACATACATACGGAAACAATTAAAATCAAACAAACAAATAAATAAACACACAAACAAATAAAGCTTGGGTTGCCTCCCAAGAAGCGCATTTCTTTATTAACGAGTCTTGTAGCTAGACTCAAAGTCACCGTACATTACGTGACTCCATCATTGGTCATGATCTCTAGGTCATTCTCATGTCCGGTCTTATATTCCGGTCCTAATTTCAAACAATCCTTGTAGAAACCGAATATCCTTTCCATAACATAGTCTACTCCTTTACTTCTATCCTCATCATTCCTATAGTAGACCGCTTGCTTAAGCTCCTTCTCAACATTTGACAAGTGTTGGAATTGCTCTATCTTATATGGCATTTGGTAGTTTACCTCATCGGTCTCATCCTTAAATCTAACTACCCCTAAGGAAGGTTCATAAGTCATTCTAGAGACCTCAACAAATGGTTTTCCAAAAACTACTTGAGTTAAGCATGCATCGACTATTGGGCGGATATCTTCTACAATTACAAAGTCGGTGACATAGGTGAAGTTTCCTACATAAACCGGTAATCCCTTAACTCTTCCCGTGAAGTTACTCATCCAACCCTTGTCGGGGAGCATCCTATACCCAAGTTGATTTTTCATTATCAAGTTGTAGTGGGCTCTAGTCATGATGTTTATGGGCGATCTAAGGTCAATGTAGTCTTTCCACACATGCAGATGTCCTATGTTGCATGGTATGTTGAGATTAGAAGGGTCGCCCATTTTTATAATTGGTCTACCTAGGAAGTATGGTGTCTCGGGGTCATCGAATAAGTCTGTATGATATGCGCGCTCTTCCTTAGTGGGTAGCCTATTGAAGTAGTCCTCATCATCATCTATTTCTTCAATCTCACTAATCCTAACTTCTTTATCAACCTCGACTTTTTCAACCTCATCCTTGGGTTCACTATTATCCTCATTCCTATCAATTGGTTTAATAGTGACAACGTTGACAAAGTGGACATGTTTGGATGAAGAGGGGTCTTTTACTTGGGGTCCGCTATTTGTGTTCCTAGCATCCTTATGTGGAGGTGATAGCGCTTGGTTATTGAGGGCTTTCAATAAGTTGTCAATTTTATTGGTCATCTCCGTTTGTTGTTGATTGAATTCGGATTCGAATCTAGCTATCCGAGCTTCTTGAGATGCCATAAATTTTGACATCAATCCTTCAAGATTATTGGTACTGCCATAGTTGTCGGAAGGATTGTTATTGAAAGTACGGTTTGAGGATGAAACGCTTGATTGAAAACGATTAGGTGGGTTGGAAGAATTGGTTTGTTGTGCGTTTTGGTTTTGTTTCCACCTAAGGTTTGGGTGATTTTTCCATGAGGGGTTGTATGAATCACCGTATGGGTTTGGCTCGGGTTTGAAAGTGTACCACT
This sequence comes from Artemisia tridentata subsp. tridentata, assembly GCA_021014915.2. Classification (NCBI taxonomy): domain Eukaryota; kingdom Viridiplantae; phylum Streptophyta; class Magnoliopsida; order Asterales; family Asteraceae; genus Artemisia; species Artemisia tridentata. The sequence goes on from CP139503.1 coordinate 320,281,564, forward strand.
TGTCTCCCGCTCCGTCGGTACGCGAGGATGCGTAGTCCGCAAAAGCTTGTTCGGGGAGTTCCGTGCAATCACGAGTGTCGTGGGGACCACTACATAATTCACATGAAGAAGTGATTTTATTCACTTGGCTTGAAGGTTTAGGAGCTTCGTAGGATTTCATAAGAAACTTGACTTGGTCTTCAAGTTCTATGATCCTACGGTCGGAAGTGCTTGAATTGTTCGAAGGCAAAGATATTGCCTTGACCGTTTTATTCAAATCACGGGGATCATTCCAACTTTCGTTGTCATAAAGAGCAAGATCTTCCAGGAGAGCCCATGATTGTTCCGCACTTAGATCATGTAGCTTACCACCGGCCGATTGGTCAATGGTTTGCCTCGTGGAGAGATTAATGTGGTCATAGAAGATTTGGACTTGGAGCCAAAGTTCTATGCCATGGTGAGGGACTTTTTGGAGTAAGTCCTTGAATCGAGTCCATGCCTCGTAGAGGGTTTCGCCTTGACGTTGTTGGAACATCAAGATATCATTCCTTAGCTTGGTAGTTCTTCCTGGTGGGAAAAACTGAGCAAGGAAACGAGTGGTGAGATCATCCCAAGAGGTGATGGATCCTGCGGGTAGACGCTCTAGCCATTGACTAGCTTGGTCCCGCAGAGAGAATTGAAAGAGACGCAGTCGGGTCGTCTCTCGAGTGGCAACATCAAGGTCTATAGAATCAACGATTTTGAGAAAGTCCTTGAGATGTTGATTAGGATCTTCGGAACGAAGTCCATGGAATGCGCATCCGCTTTGCACCAACCGGATGGTGTCGGATCGCAAGGGAGTGACATTGGCTCCTTGAGTGAGCTCAATGGTGTTTCGATAGCCATGGTGGCTAGGACGGGAGTACTCTCCTAAGGTACGGGCTCTAGGAGGTGGGTTGTTGGGATCGAGGATATTACCACCTTCCATGATGTCGGATGGTAATGGTTACGAACAAAGAAACGAAGAAAAAAGATAGACTAAAGAAAACCTAGAAAAATAAAATAAAAATCTCACTAGAAAGGAATCTAGTGAGTAGACCTAATAAAATAAAAATTCAACCTAAACAATAACTATTCCCCGGCAGCGGCGCCAAAAACTTGATGCGTGGGTTTTGCAACCTTACAACAGGTTTTACCTCTCGAGGGATCTCGAGAGGCTTACAACCCCACCAGGCAGTGTACCTGACCGATGTAGTATAGTGTAGTGGTAAGTACGGGGGATTGATCGTTCTCCACAGGGAATAGTGTTCGTTAGGTATGAAAAACTACTCTAATTAGGTCTAAGGGTGAGGGATGATTCTTTTTGTATTTTTATATTTTATAGAAAGCAATTAAAATCTTGGTTTTGAAGGAGTGGGCGGAATTAGTTGCTAGTCAACTAACCCAAATAACTACAAATGCAAATAAAATAAAATATCTAATTAACTAAGGTTGTGAACGATATGGGGAGAAGATGTGTTTACTTAGATTTCATTACTCCCTAACTATCTTTTACCGGTTGATTAATGCGTTTGTTAATTGTGTGGATGAAGGGTGTATTCCTAAATTCATGGGGTGGCGTACGTAACTCCCCAATTCTATGAGCTCTTATCTCCTCCTACAACTACATGCACTACATGTAATCATAGGGATTGTAAACAGTGGCTCACGATTTGAATACTACCTTAATAGCCTAGCACGCATTGACTACATGTTTCCTAAGACGTCTAGCAAGTTACATATAAGAGTTTAGCTAGTTTTCTTAGGCCTAACATCGATGAAACAATCATCCCAACAACTAACAACACACCAATCAACCAATAATTAATAGTTAGGTTTCATTAGATCCAAGCAAACACAAAGAAGATCTAGCCTAGCATGTTAAATAAAAGACAAGAACAAGATATAATCACACAATACATAGACATATTGAATGATTAAATGAAAACTTATCCTCAATTGAACATGGGAGATCCAAGGGTCTAAGAACCCTTAATAATGCAGTAAAATCGTCTTTAGGGTTTCTCCTCACAAAGTTGCACACAATGAATGAAAATTGCAAAAGTATATATAGAGTTTAGAATCTGACGGCGTCACTCTTTGGGTCTTGACGCCGTCACCTCGCCGTGTTCTAGGGTTCCCGGATGGCCTTCTTGACGCCGTCCCTTTATAAACTCCAAAAATCCACTCTGGCGCGTCAGGGGTTGACGGCGTCAGAGTGGTGCTTGACGCCGTCTCTCTTTAACGTAAGCCGTGATGGCCTTGATCACCTTAAAGGGTGACGCCGTCAGACCTCCTTTGTAAATATCTCTGGCGCGTCATGTGTATTTTATCATATCCACCTCTTTTGCCAATACATGACGCCGTCAGGAGCAATCTCTGACGTCGTCAAGAGTACTTTTCCAGCCGAATTTGAGACTTTGTCGTTTTCTTCACTTTTATGCTTCAAAAACGTCCAAAATGCTTCCTTTTCCAGATTTCTTCTCCAAAGTACCTAAAATGACAAAAGGAACGATTTAGGGCAATATTTGATCAAATAAATACGATTTAAGGCTTAAATGACCCCCTAAAAGCGGTACACTTTTCGCTTCATCAATAGATCTTTGTGAGCTCTTCGATCGTTAGTAATGTTTATGTAATCACAAACACACTAATAGAAAGTCTAAGTTACTTGTATTCTATAGCGGAAACAAACACAAGTAAGAACACGATTACTAAGAACGATTGATCCTCTATGGATCTTTTATTAATACTAAGAATTTTGTTTTTGCAACTCGTACATTATACATAATAAGATGTTCCTTTTATAGATAAGGAACCCTAAACTCTAAACCGTTTCACAAGAAACGTATAATCTAAAAACTAAATAAGATATGCATTATCACTTCCTAAATAAACTCGTGCATATCCTAACTAATAACAAAATACGCGGAAACTCTATATCCGCAGAATCAAAATATTCTAAATACTACTTCGGCAGAAACTATACTTCAGCAGAATCCATAAGCCTTCAGCAGATTCTGTCAGCAGTAACCATCAGCAGAATTCTTCCTTAGCAGAATTCCCAACAGTAACCTGACATAAAACACATATCATACACATATTAGCACATAGGCCTCATGATCACTTACTTTACTTTCAAACCATAACATTCAAATACCACATAAACCTTCATCACAAAAGCTACCATAAGTCTCACTAGCAATTAACCGAATACATGCTTGTCTAACTCATAACTAGTCACCACTTCCTAACCTTCATCCATTACTCAAACCAAATACTAAACTTTCTCACAATCATAATACATACATGGATAACATACATATAACACAGGTTTTAGTACAAGTTACTTACCTTAGCTTCCAAGGCTAAGCATAGAATCAATATCCCATCATCCTCAACCTCTAACCTTAATCATCATCTTCTTAATTAACAATACCTAACATCATGACAATCAATACCATAATTAAGGGTTTACATAACCCATTAAACATACTCATCTTGCTTACCAAATCATCATATGATCACACCTAGATCATATGATGATATCTCACTTCCCCTACAATCTATAACTTCATTAAATCAATACAATAGATTATTTACTTGTAGGGGAAACATAGCTAGGTCTCTATCTTCTTGATTAGCACCTTACACCCTTCATAACCTTACCTTCCAAACTTGATCTTCTTCCCTCCTTTTCTTCTCTAAAAACTGGACCACACAAAGACCCAAGAATAATATGGATTTCTATAGATATCCCTGGATAAACTTATTTAGGCACAAGTTTGGCTTATGGCAAGACTAGCCCTTCAAGTCTCTTTGCTTTTATTTTGGCCACAATAACTTATAACACATTTACCACAATGGCAATTTAGGTCCTTGAAGTCCATTCCTTTTCTAATTGTGCCACATAACACTTTCATCACTTGAAGTCCATCCCCTTTCTAATGGTGATTTTTTATTTCCTTCCAAAAATTGAAATTGAAAAATTTCTCTACCAGAATTTGAAATACACCATAAAATGCAATTCTGAGGCTACTAGAAAAATTTGAGTTGTAAGGATTTTGATGCCAATTTCACCGAAAAAATTCGAATTTTGACCTATAAATTCGAATTTTGGGCCAAAATTTTCACTGTTATACCAAATTTGAATTTCGCGTAAAAATTTAACGTTTAGTCACCTGTAACAGTTAAATTTTTCTCAAACAATTGCGATAAAGTTCCAAGTCTAGAATTGCGATAGAATATAGAGAATTACGATAGAACTTAATTCCAACAATTGCGATAAAGTTCCAAGTCTAGAATTGCGATAGAGGTTCTAAGAGAGAATTGCGATAAGCCACTTAAATCCACAATTACGATAGCTTCTTCTGAAATTGCGATAACCTAAGCGACCACACTTTGCGATAGAGTTGACTAAGATTGCGATAAAGTTGACTTTGTCACAATTGCGATAGAATGGCCTTTCCCAGAATTGCGATAAGACTCTTGGTCTAGAATTGCGATAAAGCACAAGGTTCAACTTTGCGATAGACTACAAGGACTGTAATTGTGATAAACCCCTTTTTATCGCAAATCTTATACAAGATTGCGATAAGCTCACAAATAAGATAGACTATCTTTACGATAACAATTCCAACCTTGCGATAAACCCTCAAAGTTTTCTAAATTCTTACACAAGAATTCGATAAACCCTCCTTTTTATCAAACTTCTTATACAAGTAATTGATAAAATCGCAAGTCAATGAAGATTCGAACCTCGAGTCACAAACAATCTTTACGCACACCACAAGCTAACTTTAACACCTTTTTCACGATCAAGTTACTCCAAAAGCACGTACAACTAATAAGTATTAAACCTTTTATCGCCTATATTACTTTTAACCACTTTTTTCTATACAAAGGACTAAACTTTTAACGATTACACCAAGATTTTAAAGATTATGATCGACTAAAAGTACCAAAGACTCACTAAATAACGTATAAACTATAAAGAGCTACAACCTTTTTTACTCAAACTTGCTAAGCTTCTCGTAAAACACTAAAATCTATAACCTTTAACCATAAAACACTTGTAAAAACCAAAATTAACACACAAAGTATACGTTTTATTGTGAGAAGACGCAACTTTTATGGACTTTGATAGAAAATACGAAAACAACTAAATCCTATTTCGATGTTTGGCGTGTTGGTACCACTTGTTAAAGATCAAAAACACTACTTTATCACACACTAAATAAGCTATTCGATAAGAAGAATAATAAGAGAAAGATAAGAAAGATAGAACTTGGTATAGTAGAGATATATGGGACGAGTATGTGTAAACCAAAATGATATAATATTAGATTAAGAAAGAGAGAAAGAGATACAAGATGCACACACACACTCCAACCTATATGACCTCTAATGCACACCTCTAAATGAGGTACGAGTGTGGTATATATATTAAGACATGTGATGCCCTAGTGGCTTTATCTTGGGCTTTGATGGGCTTTGTGTTGGACTTGGACTATTAAACATTACATGGACTTATCTATTACTCACTAGCTTAGTCCAACACAAAGCTTTCTTAAACTATTCTATTACATATGATCGACACACACTACAAAGTTAATACACTACAAAGTTAATACAAGATAAATGACCATCACTTCAACATATAATTTAAATGCTAACAGTATCCAATAAATTATGTATTTATATTCGTAATTCGTATTAATCGTGACGAAATGACGCACATAACGAATATAATTTTGTATATTAAAAATATGAATCAACATGTTTTCTGTACATGTGTTATGTTGATTGTTATTATTTTTTAAATATAAATAGCACTGAAAGTTTAATAGTTAAAGTTTGTGAAATAATAATATGTGAACTATTTATAAATTAATATATATATATATATATATATATATATATATATATATATATATATATATATATATATATATATATATATATATATATATATATATATAGTGGGACTTTCATTTCAGAACCACCATATCTACAAGAACTGCGAGAACCAATATTGTCCAATCAGATTTTAGTAAATTGATTTCAATTTATTTTCCATAGTTAAATTCGCAGGGGCAATAAGGTCATTTACCATATATTTCATTAAATTTGATCAATTTAAAATTCAAACATTCCTATTATACTGGACTTATTTTCTGCTACATTTTACGGTTTGATTTAGAGAACTTATTCCATCTTTTTCCATTGTTCAACAAACCCTAATTCTGTTTTATAAACATCATATCAAACACAAATTTATTAATCATATACGCAAGATTAAGTATGGAACATCATCAAGGCGATATAGGCGACCATGATTATCAGAATCATCAATTACTTTTGTTATCTGAGCAACCATTTGATTTTGATCATGTGGAACATGATCAAGGCGTCAACAATGGTACATTATTTAGGGTTTGTGCGTGCATGTTAATTTAAGGCTGGTTCATTTTTGCTGTTATATGTTCTAGATGATGATATCTACCAGAACCACTTATTGATCTATTTTATGCTGTTATATGTTCTTGATATTTTTTACATGCTTTTTTTTTTTTTTTTTTTTTGGTTTGTGCGTGCATGTTAATTTAAGGCTGGTTCATTTTTGCTGTTATATGTTCTAGATGATGATATCTACCAGAACCACTTATTGATCTATTTTATGCTCTTATATGTTCTTGATAATTTTTTACATGCTTTTTTTTTTTTTTTTTTGTAGATTCTAATGAATTCGATATTTATGAGATTGACCCGGAGTGTATTCCCAGCCCACATGGAACCAGATATTGGGTTCCGGATGTTCCAGTTAATGAGAAGCCTAAAGAAGGCGATGTTTTTGCAACTTTTGACGAAGCATATAACATGTACAAGGTGTATGCTGCTAAGGCTAGGTTTTCTGTACGTAAATCGGGAATCAAAAGGAAAAAAAAAAATTTATACAATATATTGCAACCACTAATGTAACATCAACATAAAATACAACATTCATCCTCAATCATTCAGGAAAAAAAAAAAAAAAAAAAAAAAAAACCGAAAAAAAAAATTACATTAATGCTCAATGAATAATCAAACAATCAAAGAATAATAAAAAAAGGATTAACATGAATCAATCGAACAACCAAAGAATAATCAACAAGCATTAACAGGCATGCAATCACATTTACCAATCGAATTATATACCATCGCAATTAAAAAAAAATTAACAAATTATAAACATAGTACATTGATGATCATACCTTCCATTGATGTTATTGTTAATCGGTGTGTGTTAATTGGGGGTTTCGGTTGTTCTTGATTGTATCCGTTCAAGGTAAATTGGGGGTTTAGGTTATCGGTGTGTGTTTTTATATGAAATTGGTGTGTGTTTTTATATGTAAATAATTAAATTGTGATAAACTATACCAAGCAAGTTGATATTTTGATGATTATCACCGAGAAATTGTTGGAATGTATCCCTATTTTTTTGCATGCAGTTAATGAGATTGTATAATATAGAATACCTTTTTTGCCCTTTACATGAATGTTTCCAGGAAATTTTATTTCTTTCAATTACAAAAATGCCATTTTGCATTAATGTATTGCACACAATCCTTTATTAGTAGTACATTATTGGTTCTCGCAGTTCTTGTAGATATGGTGGTTCTGAAATGAAAGGGACCCTATATATATATATATATATATATATATATATATTTTTCAGATTATATCCACACTTAATATATCTATTATATTTTACTTTGGCATGCCATGTCATGCATTTTGGTTACGTCGCATTCGACGTCACCATTTAAAAATCTTCTATAGTTTAGATTGGTTTTAGTTTTAAAAAATAACAGCTCATTTTAAAACAAACCAACTAAGACACTCGCATTTTATAAATGCTTATTAATCAAGGTAAGCTTAAACAAAACCTACAAGATTATTGTTAGCAAATCTCAAAATAAATTAATACTCACAAATCACGATTTGGTATTAGCCTAATAAAACTTTTCATTTAACTTTAAATAAATATCCGAGTAAATTGCAGAAATGGTCCCTGTGGTTTGCCCAAATTGCAGATTTTGTCCTTGAGTTTTCGAAAGTGCAGGCGGCCTCCCTATGGGGAAACTTTGGTTCAGTTTTGGCCCATGGTTTTAACTGGCGTTAAGTGGATTCCATTAACATTTACACATTAGCCCTTTTGGCCAACAACCGTTGCAGCATCCATCCTTTATACTAACGATCATTTATAATTTGAAATTTTCAGTTTACTTAAAGCATGTCGATTTTTATACACATTATTATATACATTTTTATATACATTATTATATACGTTTTTATATACGCTTTTATACGTAGTTATATACGCTTTTGTAAACATTCTTATATACTTTTTTGTATACACTCTTATATACTCTTTTTTTTTTTTTTTTACTTTTTATATATGCTTTTATATACGCTTTTATAAACGTATATATACATATACAAAAACATATATAAAAGCGTATACAAAAACGTATATAAACACGTATAAAAAATATATAAGAACGTGTGTAAAAACCGTATAGAATAACGTATATGTTTTTATATATACATATATAAAAACGTATAAAATGCACATAAAAATTTACATAAAAAGTTTACATAAAAATTTACATAAAAAAAAAAAAAAAAAAAAAAAAAAAAAAAAAAAAAAAAAAAAAAGGTACATAAAAACATATGAAAAGCATATAAGAATATATACAAAAACATATATAAGAACGTGAATAAAAACGTATACAGAAATGAATATAAAGCGTATAAAAACTTATATAAAAACGTATATGTTTTTATAAAAATGTATATAGAAACGTATATAAAAACGTATATAAAGCGTATATAAAGCTTATAAAAACTTATATAACAATGTACATGTTTTTATAAAAATGTATATAAAAAATGAAAAAACTTTAAATAAACTGAAAAATTTAAATTATAAACGGCCGTTAGTTTAAAGAAGGGATAACGACAAAAATAGCCCAAACACAAATGGGCGGTTCCCTATCTAACCCGAAATCCGAAAATAATTGTGTTGCCCAGGGCAACCGGCATTTTTTGGGGCAACCGAAGGATTTCCAGTGTATTTTTTGGGCAACAATCGCCCTTTTTTGGGCAACTGGGGGCATTGCCCAGGGCAACCGGGGTAGAAATATCCCATTTGGGTTTTGGGCTATTTTGGTAATTATCCCTTTAAAGAATGAACGCTACAATGGTCCTTGGACAAAAGGGCTAACGTGTAACTGTTAACAAAATTTACTTAACGCCGGTTAAAACCAGGGACCAAAATGGAACCAAATTTCCCCAGAGGGAGGCCACCTGCACTTTTGAAAACTCAAGGACGAAATCTGCAATTTGGGCTAACGACAGGGACGATTTCTACTCTAAATATCCTCATGTACATTTGAGCACATATTTAGCAATACTCAAACTTTTTCTGCACACTATCTCTATTATATATAAAGAAAAAATGTTTTGGCTTAAAACTTAAAAAACTTAAGATATGCGATGTTCAACCGTGAACTACCCCGTTTAAAACTTAAATTTCAATATTTTGTTTACTTTTTCATATAAAATTTCAAACAATGTTGCCTTAGTGAAATAGTTGTCTTAACAATGTTCTCATCGAAAATTTAAATAATATGCATGACAGTACATTATAGTAAAGTTAAAAAAAAAAAAGAAAAAAAAAATCCTCTTTTGTTAATTTATCTCAACATTAATAATTTCTAGACTTTCATCCACAAACTCTACTATGGGTATGTTTTGAACAAGTAATTGTTCCTGGAACAAGAGATTATGTTGTAGATGGAGATGGAGCGGAAATTATAAAGGAATATTATTTTTAAAAGTTACATGAAATAGCATTTAATTTTGAGAGATTATAAAAGATAATCTTTTTAAAATCTATTAGAAATTATAAGATGAAAACTAACGATACGTAAAATATTTGTTGAAAACTACCGAAATATGTAATTAACTTTACCTATTATCATAATTGCTAAAATACTTACAAATTGTGAACAATGTCGCTAATATGCCTGGTTTAACCGGATATCTCCGAGTGATTTGACTAAAATGCCTTTGTGTTCCTCCCCTTTTAATTTTGTTCATGAATTTACAGTTTTTTAATATGTTAATCTATAAACCCAGAACGAGCTGGGTAGCCCGTGCGTTGCAACGGGAATGTTTTGAATGGTCTATTTATCAGTAGCATATTGTTTCAGAACATAATTTATAGAAAGAATTAAAAGGATGGTAATGTATTGGTGAATTGTTATTATAACAAATCTATACATTTCAGATGAATCAAAAACTATGTAAATATTATCTCTCACATAGTTTACTCTTTCAAGTTATCACCAAGTCGACGCAACACAACAGTCTGTATATCAGTTGCTGAAGTAATACACATACTTCTGTTGGACAGTCTCTTTATGAGTAGGAGTTGTTTGGTCTGTTGCATCAACACTGAATGCCACAATGCTGGTCCAACCATGGCTCGGACATCAACCACTTTTATAACAGCAACGTTGACCAACAGAAGACATGCTCATTGCCACTTGCTTTCACTGTAAAATGTGGAAAACGCATAGGTAAAATTCATGTCAGTCTGCAAACACTAATAAGTGACGAACATTAGTTATTCAAAAATGCAAAGTTCATAATTTAAGTTGCAATATTTAAGTCATTAATTCCTAAAATTGTCACAATTTTTACCATGTTTGTTGCGATGGTTTATACTGATCAAGAGTCAAATATTTTACCTTCTTAGTACAGCACTGGAAGATAAGCTGTAATAAAATGAAGATTCATTATTGTACCATAATGAAATAAACAGTGTCATTGCCAACTTTAAAAATTTGCAGGGCAATAATTTTGATGTATTTTGGGTGTTAGCTTGGATGATGTGAAATGGGTCCTAGATGCGATCATCTTAGAATTTTTAGATAACAACTATGTTTCCATGATTTTGATAACAATAAGATCACAAATCCACTATGTCAAAACATTTGAATAGGAACATGGCGGCAAACATACCCGATATTCTTTGTTGTTTGCATATTTATGATCTTATACAGGCTCAGAAGTGTACGTATATAATCGACATCCATAGCGCACTTGGAACGCGCATCGAAAAAATGTAACCGTATAAACATATCATCATCGCCTTAATAGCGTGCCTGCAAATTAGTTATTCAGAAACTCAGAAACTCAAAAACACATGTGAACATGCAATCAGATACAACAATAATATGGTAAAATAGAAAAATAGAAATATGAAGGAACGAAGTTGACACAATCCCATTTCTTTTCGTACGGTCCAACAAAAATAAATAATCTTACCGGTTTTAAAATATACTAGTTTTTAGACAACAGCTATATTTCCATGATTTTCATAACAATAAGGTCACAAATCCACCATGTCAAAATATTTGAACAGGAACATGGCGACAAACATACCCGACATTCTTTGCTGTTCGCATATTCCTGATCTTGTACAGGCTCAGACGTGTACGTATATAATCGACATCTATAGCGCGCTTGGGTTGCAACCACAATTCCAGTTGCCCTGCCAAGGAACGCGCGTCAAAAAAAATGTAACTGTACAAACGTATCATCATTGCCTTAATAACGTGCCTGCAGATTAGTAATTCAGAAAGTCAGAAACACATGTGAACATGGAATCAGATACAGCAAGAATATGGTTCAGAAAACAATTGAAGTCAGACCTGTGAATGGGGACAGGGTCACAGAAACAAATGAAGTTCACTGTGGCTGCAAAAGAAACTCGGTTGCCTAGTTACCATTCATACTATGCCTTTCGCTCATTGCCATGCCACCACCTTCATTTTCTGAAAGACCCATTTCAGTTCCCCAAAATTATTTGCATATTGAAATTCCCGTTTAAAATCTACGGTCAAAAAATCTGAGACGGTGGCTGCAAAACAAAGGCGGGTGCTTAGTTACCATTTATACTATGCCTTCCGGCCTTTGCATTGCCACTCCGTTGAGATCTTCAAAGACCCATTTTGTTATGGGCAAATTAAAACAATCATCTATATAATGCAGCAGCCATAGCAAATTATATCGATTGGAAAAAAAATCAGACCCAAAGATAGGTCAGACCTGCGAATGGGGCCAGGGTCACAGAAAGAAATGAAGTTCATGGTGGCTGCAAAAGAAACCCGCTTGCTTAGTTACCATTTATACTATGCCTCCCGCTCATTGCCATGCCACCACCTTCATATTCTGAAAGACCCATTAAGATCTACGGTCAGAAAATCTGGGACGGTGGCTGCAAAACAAAGGCGGTTGCTTAGTTACGATTTATACTATGCCTTCCGGCCTTTGCGCTGCCACTCCGTTGAGATTTTCAAAGACACATTTCGTTATGGGCAAATTATAACAATCATCTATATAATGCAGCAGCCATAGCAAATCATATCGATTGGAAAAAATAGACCCAAACACCATTAGGCTTTTTTTTTTCCTTGACATTAAAATAAACTGCCATTCTAAAAACCAAATATGAACTGATTCAAATTTTTGCTATTGGTTATACTTTAGTGTTTATATAGACTTTAAAAACCACATAAACTCATTTAACTGATAAGCAAATAAGCGATCATCAGACCTGTGAAACTCATCAATATCACCAAAGTCATATATCAAGCTACTGCAATGGTCATCTTAAAACTACCTAGTAGTTAGTTGCTAACCCGTTAACCATATTTAAGATCCTTCTCCTATAATTATCATATCCTATGGTTTCTACATGAATCACAAATTTTTCAAGCCCATTTGATGTCCATCGAAACTCGTATCAAAAACATAAAAGGAAAACGCAGAAATCAATCTAAAAAAATATAATAAAAAAAAATAAATAAATAACAATAGAATTAAAACAAAGAAAAGATCGTACCTTTGGGATAATTATCATGATCATTCGTAGAATTGATTTCGATTTGATTTTTATTTCGATTTTTAGGAAGAGTTTAGCGCTTGGATCTAGAAGAAGCAAAAGTAGATGTGATGCAGTGACAATCGGTGAAAAAAAAAAAAAAAAAAAAGCCATGACTTCTTTGTATTTTTGATGTTGTGTTGTTGGTGATTGTTGTTAGATCTGATGGGAGTTTGTGGGAAGGAGTAGGGAAGACGCAAGAAAGTTCTGGGTGTGTGTTTTTTAGCTTTAGTTTAGATATATGTAATGAGAAGTCAGTGTAATTAAGCTTAATGAACAGTTGCCGGTACAGTAACCCGACCATCATTAGGCAATTTTTTTTTTTTTTTTTTTTTTTTTTTTTATCCCCCATGAACAGTTGCCCGTACAGTAACTTCCCACCTTTTCATCCACACATTTGGTGGTAATTAGATTGCTAATTACTTTACTAAACACTTGTACAATAAGTAGATGCGCGTGGTACAACTTGCTGAAGCAGCCCCATCTCCTGGGAAATTAATATATAGATAATTCCCAGTTACATATTTTTATCAAATTTATATTTTTGGATTTCGAGTATGTTTTTATGTATCCAAAGATCTTCATAAACACATTTCCCTAAAATGCCTTTGTGTTCTCCCCCCTTTGACTTCAACATACCGCATGATTCGATACCGCATGTCAAAATTTTGTTCCAACGTTCCAATTTTTCTTCCCTTTTCCCGTGCGTGATCGCATACCGCAAAAACCATCACTCACTCCATACCGCATGACCGGCGGCGGTGTTCCCGTGCAAGATCCCATACCGCAGAGGCCATACCGTGGGTGATGCCAACCCCCTAACACTTAATAAAATGTTCATTTGTTATAAAATGTTAACATTTTCTGTCTCAGATTATTCCATGCAAGCTCTTAACAATAAGTGAAAATGTGAAATCATCGTGCCATTAAAAGCGTTAAATCATCGAGTGTTGTCCGAGTTTGTGAGATTCATGTGAAAGATCGATCTGATATGGATTCTTTTGATAATCATATTTTGTTACAACTCGACTTAATTCTTTGAAAAAACATGGCATGCTACTTAACTTCTTTATGTTTGAAGTAAGGGTACAATTTTAGACATACCAAATTCAAAGACGTGTTTGATTTTTGTTAAAAGGGACATCTAAGAAAGATAGAAAGTAAAGTGATTCCTTTCCACTAAACACTCACACTAATGGGAAATGATTCATTCAAAAAGCCAGCAATAATTTCATTTGCTTAAGTAAAGTTGTTGTCATCCGGAAGAAGTAATACACACACATATTAACTAATATATATATATATATATATATATATATATATATATATATATATATATATATATATATATATATATATATATATACATATATATATATACATATATATATATATTAACTAACAGCTGCGACAGGATCAAATAACCATTTTTGCCACTCTATCGCTTTGTATTTTTTCGATCTTCGAACAATCCAATCGTAACTTTTTAATTGAATATCTTGCACGATTTTCTTAGTACTTGCCATTTTTTTTCCAAACACACGAGCATTCCTTTCTTTCCAAATGAAATAGCCGGATGACCAAATGACCGCTTGCCAAACACGCGAAATACTATTAGGGACATTAACGTTTCCAAATGATGAGAAAAAATCATCAATCGAAAAAGTATTAACGCACCCCATCTTCCACCAACTAAAGATCTTATCCCACACACTCATTGCAAGATCACAAGTGACCAAGCAATGAGCACATGATTCCACCGCATTAACTAGTCTAGATGTAGTTAAAAGTTTTATTGAGATGATAAGAATATAAGATCAAGCTAACTAAATTGTGTTAACTCATTTTGTTAGTAACTCGTAAGTTCGTGACTACGTGAAGCTTAAAAAGAAGTAAATGACGCAACTTTTCTTTCTGGTGATCCAATATGTAAATATAGTAATTTTCTTGTTAGGTGCAAATAATCATGAAGTGTTTGTAGTATAGTCAGTTAAAATGTCGAAACCATGGTTATAAGGTAATAGTAAATTTTCTTATAAAGGCTTTGTTCACTAGCTTGTGATGTATCATGTGTCAATAAAATTTACATATTCATGTGAACATGTATCGTGTGAACATTCTAGTAATGACATATAAACAACATGCTCTTATGAAAACGTCTCTAACATTTCATTAATAACACGATACACAAATATATATACGGAACATAATAAAGCCAAAACCTACAAGCTCAAACACTACTACATTTGTTTCAAGGTATGAAAAGTTCGATCATTTACATAAATAAGCATATACTACATTTCTTTCAAGTTTCAAGATAGGAGTAACATCTCGAAATCATAATATCCAAGTATTAGTATCTATAAAAGTATACACCGCGAAAGTTAGGCAGAAGATGGTGTTTTTAGCAAATCCAAACATGCACTTGAATTGCAAAGGTGAATAGACATATAAGCGCGAAATAAAACACCGTATGAACCAAAATGGAGACTCCACTTGTCAGAAAACTGCAAAAATCAACACAACCACGGCATCCAGGCATCTGAAACAACAACCCTGGCGATAACAATGCAAATAACAACACTGCCACCAAAACCGGCCCCCAATCCGCCATCTTGTGAATAAGTGAGTGTGTTTAGAAGATGAAGGGGTGCATGTGTTGGAATATATGAATCATAAAAAAACTATAA
This sequence comes from Artemisia tridentata subsp. tridentata, assembly GCA_021014915.2. Classification (NCBI taxonomy): domain Eukaryota; kingdom Viridiplantae; phylum Streptophyta; class Magnoliopsida; order Asterales; family Asteraceae; genus Artemisia; species Artemisia tridentata. Next base: position 320,297,248 of record CP139503.1, read on the forward strand.
ACATATTATAACATCAAGAACACGCAGCGGAATGATCTACAAGAACATGTAATTAATTAAACTAAATAGACACGTACTTTATGCAAGCTTCCAAGAACAAGTATAAACCCTAATTAGGTTTATGTATGTCGAACCAAACAAGGGAAAAAAAAACACGAGCTAAAATAAACTCGTCACTCGTTCTTGTACACACGTAATGATAGCGTTCCAATAGGAAAAGCTAGGTTCAAGATCACTAACAACCAAACACTTGAATGCTATTAGCTCAAGCCGAATTCCCTAGTGGGAATAAAAAAAGTCGACTAGCCTTTAGCAAGAGGGAGAGAGAAGAGAAGTTTGGCTATAGTTAGGGATACAAGATTAGGTGAAAACCAAATACAAGGGATTGTATTTATAGGCTAAACCTAGCCTATTCCCTAAGCTACCAAACCGACCTTAGGCCCCAAAGAACCCATTCGGCCGACCCAACCAATAAGATGGGTTTCTAGATCCTTCTTTTTCCCTTTTGCATAATTAGTCCTTTAACGGTCGTTATCTCTAACTCCGTTAAGTACTAACCGTCGTTAAGTATTTGTTTTAGTGAAATGAATAAATATAAATATAAAATATATTTAATTTATTCAAACCATTGAAACTCTCACGTATTGTGTGCAATCCCGAGTCTCGGGTTTGAAACCGGACATACACATATTAATAAATATACATAAACTCTAACAGCTCCCACTTGGATATTCATTAATATGGTAATGACATGGGTCAGTCTAGCTTTACCTTCCCAATGCCCCCAGCTTGATCCGAGTATGGTTTTCCTGGAAAAAACCACGTGATGATTTAATCATCATACTTATCCTTTTGTTACTAACACTGTGTTAATTTGGATATGGATCTTTGTCATTCCATAATTAACAGTAGTTTCTCGTTTATACATAATTGATCAAGATTACCAAAACATCTGAACGTCTTCCAGATAGACTTTGGGCGTGCGCACGCAAACATCTTGTCAACCCTACGAGTGGTCAAGCAGTATTAAACTTCAACACAGAGTTGAAGGAACAAATTCTTTATTGACTACGAGCATAACCCTCGAACTTCACATCATTTCTGAAAATAGCCCTTATAACTACCTTTTACGGATAGTGTTAGACTATCTCACAGAAATGAGCTACATCCTCGGCAATTATCTGGTATCTCAAGTCAGAGGATAAATATTCATGGTATACTTAATGACTATGATCCATAAAGTATAATCATGTAGTTGGGATAAGTCCTATATTCAATTTATCCAATATTGAATATCATGTGACATTGGTGTCTTAACCTTACAGTACATTCTACCAATCCTCACATTTGTCTTAGTTCAATAATACTCCCATATTATTAATTGACAACGGACTATTTAGAATAAATTAAATTACTCACGGATTTAAACATGCAAATATAGGACACAAATATTAATAATGAGAATAAACGTTATCCGCACTTTATTTCATTAAAATAATAATTGTTTACACGTCCCTATCGAAATAACTAATCCAACAGATTTACATGAAACTATCTGCTAAACGAAGACCAATACCCTCAGCATGTCGAGTAAACGGTTCATTGGGTACTGCCTTCGTGAAAGGATCAGCTAGATTGTTATCTGTGTGAACTTTGAGTACTTTGATCTCACCTAGTTTGACTTGCTCTCGAACATAGTGATACTTTCTTTTAAAGTGTCTGGCGCCTTTCATAACTCCAGGTTCATTGGCGAATGTAATCGCAGCAGAGTTGTCGCAATATACATTTATAGGTAATTCAATAGACGGCATCACTCCAAGATCCGTAGTGAAATTCCTTATCCAAACAGCTTCTTGTGCAGCTTTCGATGCAGCAATGTACTCAGCTTCTGTAGCAGACATGGCCGTTGTACTCTGCTTTTTACTCTTCCAGTCTACTGCTCCTCCATTGATGACAAAAACATAACCCGTCTGAGACTTCGTATCATCTTTATCTGTTTGAAAGGATGCATCGCAGAAACCTGTAACATTCAGTTCTGCGTCTGGATTTCCCCCGTAAACAAGAAACATATCTTTAGTTTTCCTTAAAAACTTAAGAATGTTCTTAACAGCATGCCAGTGACCTTTACCTGGATTTTGCTGGTAACGACTGGTCAAATTTTATGCGAAAGCCACATCTGGCCTTGTGCATCTAACTGCATACATGATAGATCCTACTGCCGAAGCATATGGAACTTTCTTCATGTATGCCATCTCTTCAGGTGTAGAAGCACACATTTCGTCACATAAGCCATGTTCTACTTGCATGGGCAAATATCCCTTCTTGGAATTTTGCATATTAAATCTCTTTAATATTTTATCCATGTAAGCACTTTGGCTTAAACCGATTAACCGCTTAGATCTGTCTCTATAGATCTTGATTCCAAGGATGTAAGCTGCTTCTCCTAAATCCTTCATGGAAAAACAATCACTCAGATAAGTCTTAACTTCATTAAGACTTGGTATATGATTTCCCATGATTAATATGTCATCGACATATAGGACAAGAAAAGTAGTGTTACTCCCACTAACTTTGTGGTATACACATGGCTCATGGAAATTTTGAGTAAATCCAAACTTCTTGATTTCCTCATCAAATTTCTTATTCCATTGCCTGGATGCTTGCTTCAATCCATAAATGGATCTTTGAAGTTTGCATACACGCTCAGGAAATTGTGGATTCACAAAACCTTCAGGTTGCGCCATATAGATGTCTTCATCTAGGCGACCATTCAGAAACGCGGTTTTGACATCCATCTGCCAAATCTCATAGTCATAGTAGGCTGCTATGGCTATAAGAATCCTAATAGCTCTAATATCGGCTACAGGAGAAAAAGTCTCCTCATAGTCAATACCGTATGTTTGGGTAAAGCCTTTAGCTACCAAACGAGCTTTGTAGGTGTGTACTTTGCCATCCATGTCTGTCTTCTTTTTGAAGAGCCACTTACTCCCAACTACCTTAGCATTGGGAGGAAGGTCTACTTCAATCCAGACTTTATTGTCTTTCATGGATTGCATTTCCCCATCCATGGCTACCTGCCATTTGTCCTTTTCAGGACTATTAATGGCATCCCTATAACTAGTTGGCTCATTAAGATCCCCTAGTATAGTTTCCTCACACTCCATGTTTAAACATAGACGTTGAGGTGCCTTTGTAGATCTTGAAGATCTACGGATGGGAACCACTTCAACTTCAGGTGGAGGACCTAAACTTTCAGGTTCCACAGGAAGTGCGTTAGTGTTCTCAGAAGGTGACACATCTTCTTGATCATTTTCAAGATCATATACTCTCCCACTAAATTCTTGAGTCAAGAAACTCTCCTCAAGGAATTCACCATATCTAGCCACAATGACTTTATTTTCTGGTGGGAAATAAAAGTAGTAACCCCTTGTTTCCTTAGGGTATCCTACGAAGATGCACTTAACAGATCTTTGTTGGAGCTTGTTAGGTGAGTCACATTTAACAAACGCCTCACAACCCCAGATCTTTAAGTAAGACAAAATTGGGAGCTTTTCCAGTCCATAATTCATATGGAGTCTTATCAACCTTCTTAGTTGGAACCATATTAAGTATGCGAACAACACTTTCAAGAGCATAGTCCCAAAAGGATAAGGGAAGAGTTGTAAGATTAAACATAGATCGCACCATATCTAGCAAGGTACAATTTCTCCTTTCAGATACACCATTTTGCTGTGGAGTATAAGGAGAAGTGAGTTGTTGGACAATGCCACACTCAGCTAGGTAATCTTTAAACTCTTGGCTTAAATACTCACCACCACGATCGGATCGAAGTGCCTTAATCTTCTTTTCGAGTTGTAATTCTACTTCATTTTTGAAAACCTTGAATGTCTCAAAGACTTCATGTTTGTGTTTAAGCAAATAAACACAACCATAACGACTATAGTCATCCGTAAAGGTTAGGAAGTAGGTAGCACCGCGTTTTGACACGTGTCTAAGTGGACCACACACATCCGTGTGTATCAATCCAAGTAGATCCGAAGCCTTTTCCATATTGCTATGGAAAGGTTTCTTCGTCATCTTCCCAGATATGCAAGATTCGCAATTATCAACTGAATCATCATTGATATTAGGTAAAAGCCCATCACATAGCAGCTTTTCCATGCGTTTCTTGCCTATGTGGGCAAGACGACATTGCCATAAATAAGACGAGTCCAAGTTAGACTTGACTCTTATTCCCGATGCTATACATAGAATTATTCTTATTGGATACATGGTTATCCATGTCAATTTCAAACACACCATTTAATGGAATAGCATTAAAGTAAAAAACAGAATTTAAAGAAACAGAAATTCCATTATTAATAAAAGTATGCTTAAAACCCAAATCCAATAACAAAGAAACTGAAACGACACCTCTAACAATAGAAGGTGCGTAATGACAATTGTTCAAAACTAAAATTAAACCAGAAGGTAAAACTAGCTCAAAAGTCCCTATGGCTTCTACCGCGGCACGTATTCCATTTCCCACGTACAAGTAGCATTCCCCATAGTTCAGCTTCTTTGCTCCTCTAAGCCCCTGCGATGTATTACAAATGTGAGTACCACATCCTGTATCATATATCCAGGCATTTTGCTTACGAGGAAAAGAAAATAATTCAACCATAAAAATACCTGAAGTGCTGGCTCCCTGCCCAGCCTTGGCATTCTTATTCTTGCGACACTCCTCTAGCAATAATGGACAGTCCCTCTTCCAGTGTCCAGGAGTGTTACAGTGGTGAAAAGCAGCCGTATCCTTCTTAGGATAATCCTTCTTGTGAGGAAGATTCTGCTTCTTGGGCTTTTGCTGATAAGCCATAATCTGCTTACCCTTATCAGCTTTAGCCGCCTTTCCTTTCTTGTTCACATGCTTTGGTTTACCGGGCTTAGCTACTCTACCACCTCTAATTGCCATAACAGCAGGTGTAGCAGGTGTAGGAGCTTTCTTAGTGAGTCATTTCTCATAATCAATGAGTAATGCATGCAAGTCAGAAAACGATGTCTTCCCCTTGCAATGCATGTTAAAGTTGCGCACAAATTCACCATACAAGTCCTCATTGAGAGATTTGTTGATGAGACCAACTTTAACGTCTTCCACATACCCGCAATCAAGTGCATCCAGTTGGTCAAGATAACCTTTCATTTCAAGCACATGGGTACTTACGGGTGTTGCTGCATCCTGTTTGCACTTGCCTATATTGTCAAGTACATCATACAATTCAGCCATGGGAGGTTTCTGAAACATATGTTGCAGTTCCTCAATCATGTCTTTCGGGCCATACTGCTCAAACTGTTTTACCAGCTGAGGCTCCATTCCCGATAGCATGATACAAGCAGCATCATTGTGCCTGTCATAAGCTTCATTGAACTGCTTAAGCAATTCAGTAGAAGAATTGGCAGGTGGAGCAGTTGGAGAGGCTCACTAAGACATTCATAACGTTTGGCAATCCTAAGAACAAGCCTTAGATTGCGATACCAATCGTTAAAATTCTTAGTCCCAGTCAATTTTTCCTTTTCAAGCATCATCTTGAAACAAGGAGTTAAGTTTGACGAGTTTCCGGGTTGGGCCATTTCTACAGAAAAAAAGTTCAAAAGTTAGTACTTTCGATAATAAACATTTCAAGAAAATTAAACACCCATTGGTTTAAAAAAAAACCATTTAATTTTCACTGAAAACTAGGATCCAAATTGACGTCGTTTCATTACATCAGCTGAGGCTGCTAGCAATGAAAGTACTCAATAAGGTACGGGATCACCCAATTGCCAATATCAAATTGCAATTCCTAGAATCATGGGACTTACATTATATTGCCAACCTCAGTTGCAAAATGTAAGCATGGTTCATCCCCAAATCTTTATGCCTTGATACCGTTTCATTACACCAGCTGAGGCTGCTAGTAATGAAAGTGCTCAATTAAGTTAACCAATTTAGAAACGTGTGAATTGACGCCGTTCCATCACACCAGCTGAGGCTGCTAGTAATGGAAGTGCTCAATTTACCCCTTTTGATTTCATTCTTTGAATCATCACCTCAGCTGAGGCTGCTAGTAATGATAGAATGTCTATTAGGTGTTTCCGTGTTAATTGGTCGGCATATTACTTAAATTTATAGGGTAATAAATTTTTGATGTGTAAAATCAAAAAAATATGTACAAAGATGTCATGCATTCATCTTTGTATCATATATGTTTTCAAAACAATACCATTTACTTATTCGTAGCTCAAATCATCAAAGTTTTTAATTGAGGCGCTGAGAAACTTACAGCTTTGCCTTAAGATGCTTCGTATTTATCGTGGTGTACTTGGTAAGTCTAAAATTGACGCACAGGCGGGCGGGGGGCAAACGTCCACCCTAGGGTGATTAAAAACGCGCCCCATTTAAGGTCACAATTTAATGCGAACCAACCTAGAACCCACTTTATAGTTTGCCAATTTTAGGTCCGCCGCTTCGACCACTTAGTACAGTCGCAATCAATCAACTAAGAAACATATGATTTTCTTGCTAAAACAATTTATGTAGTAAATTTATTATTGCTAGTCTCGCCTGGGAGCAAATTACCGTGCGAAGCGAACCACTATCAGCACATAAGACTTGGCAATAAATAAAATTACTACAAAGGTTTCATAGTTATTTAGTCCATTTATTTTTTACTTAAAAAATTACCCTCTTGTTGTTACAATCCATCATAATTCAACACAAGATCAAGTAATTAAAAAAAATAAATAAATACTTAATAACACATATATGATCATTAACAATATCATATAGC